>JAJOZX010004432.1:247500-402750 GCA_023014485.1 Bathynomus jamesi
CTCAGCATTCTTTCTTTTATCTCACGCATTACCATATCTATATAAACATTAAACAGACATGGGGAATTCACAGAACTCTTGTACTCCGACATCAGTAGTGAACCAGTTATCCAACTCACCCTTAACTCTTATGCTAGCACTACTCATGTACTATTACAGAAAAACTTCTCACTACATTTAACAAATTACTACTGACACGATACATTCTAAATCTTTCCACAAGGGAGATCTGTTCACTTTATCATTCGCTTTTTCTAAAACCTATAAATGCCACAGACACCTATTTTCTTATCACTCAGTTTCTCAATCAGCTGTCTCACTGTGAACACTTGCTCAGCACATCTTGTTTTCCTTGAAGCTGCCTTATTCCTTTCCGACCAAAAAATCTGTGATGTTTTTACTCTCTCTGTCCCCACTTTTCCATATATTTTTCCAGCTATGTGCTCATACATAAATAATTAATGATACCCCTATAGCTTTTACATTCACCTTTTCCGCCTTTACTTTTATACAATGATACCGTTACAGCTTTTCCCAGTCACTCGACATACATCCACTTTCGCATGCTTTCTGACATATCTTCCGTGCACAGCCACTCAAGAATTCTACCGCCACATTTAATCATTTTACTACATATCCCATCAATTCCTGCATATTTTCAATGTCTCATAAGTTATGTACGTCTAAATTTAAAAAATTAGTAACGTCTTGAATATTTAGTTCATATCAACCTGCTAGATCTTATTTTAAAGCTTAAAGTTTCCTGCTTTCTATGGTATACAGGACATTTCACGGCACATAGATGCCTCTCTCTCATTTTAAGAAAATAACTGCGACAAGGTCGCAACAAGAAACCTGAAAAACACCGTAGTTCGTACAATTACATGAATGGTCATGGAACCACGATAAAAGGTACCAGTTTGAATATTACCTAGAAATTGACGAGAAGTATCAATGCTTCGTCCCAGCAAGACAGTGTCACGGCTCACACACCAGCAACTACAACAGAAATACTTCGCGAATTCTTTAGTGACCGACTCATCACCAAATACCTGTGGCCTCCTCGACCACCAGACTTATCCCTGTCCAGTTCCTTTCTGTGATGGTACCTCAAAAGAAAAGTTTACGAAATAATTCGAAGGGCGTTAATACATACAACTAAGAAAAATATCGTCACGTGCATTGCCAACATAACAAGGAATTCTAAAGCATGTGAGCACGAATATGTACCAAAGTGCTTACCTTTGTATCCTATAAAAGGTGGTGGATACTTCTATCATATACTTTAGGTCTAGAAATTCAAGACCTTTCCAAGAAGCTTTATTTAACTTCCAAACTTTAAAAACTTTTCATTTTGCTCTATGGAAACGTGTGTTGTTGGTACAGTTTTGACGTGCATAAATTTTATAGTGATTTTATATATGGCAGTATTAAGTGTGTCCTCATATAGCCTCTACCAGAGCCGTAGCAAGATGGCGCCCCGGGCAGAACCTGACTTTGGTGTCCCCCCCCCCCCCCCCGCAAATAATCATTGATGAATTTAATTTTAATTGATATAAATAATGTGGCATGCATAAGAATTATTTTGACAATGCTAATTAGCTATCATTTTAGGGTTATGTCTCAAGGTTTGAACAAATTAATTTCAGGCATATCGTTGTATATAAGTTGTATAACGAATCTGAATTAGAGAGTATGAAGTAGCCTATACAATGCAACAGTAGAAAAATAAGTTTTTCTACTATTCTTGTTAGTTTTATTTGAGAAATAAAAATAAAAATAAGAAGTAGAAAATTTCAAATGCAATTTTGGCGCTTCCCTCTCTTTGGCGCCCAGGGTGGCTGCCCCTTCTGCCACCCCCTAGCTACGCCCCTGGCCTCTACATATAGTTCCATATAGCCTCAGTTGAATTCACGACGTCGGGGCTATGTTATGGCCATTCTATAAATTTGAGTTCTCCAGCGTTCTCCTTCCCTTTCAAATATGTTTTTATAATCTGGGCTGTGTGTTTGGGGTCGTTATCTTGTTGGAAGATAAACCCCTGTCCAATTAAACACTTTTCATTTGGGACAGCGTGCAGTTGAAGAATTCGCTTGTACTTTTCTTTATTTGTTTATGTAGGAAGGAGAGGCCAAGGGCAAGCGCCCGCAAAAATGCCTTCCTATATAAGAAGGAAAGAGCCGAAATCAAGGTCTCGGAGGCTCACGATGCCACTTTTTTTTATAAATTTTGAAAAGATTGTGTAGTATGTAAAAATGCATGTATGTGTAGTGAAGAATAGAGGGAGAAGTGTGTGTTTGAGAGCATGCTGGACTGCTCACAGGGTAGATGACAGAAAAAGATCAGCTAAAGGGGACAGTGACAGGAGAAACGGACTTCCAGCACTCTTTGTCTCCTGCCTAACGTCTCCCAAGGAGTACTTCCCTGGTTGATTGGTGTCTACAATCTCCTCCTAAAAGTTAGAGTACCATCAATTTTCACAAGGAAGCCAACCCCAGGTGAATTTATGAAGCCCCCAAGCATTGCTAGATTCCCCACCATGCTTTACTGTTGGCTGTAATCACACATTATATCTCTCGTATCACTGTCGTATGTACCACTTTTTAGATCCAAAGATTTCAAATTACGACTCGTCTGTCTACAGAACTTTCGTCCACTCAGTCGACGTCCAATGGGCAAGATCTCGCACATATTTTATCCTCTTACTGTAGAATTGTTTCCTGGGCTCAGGTACGATAGCTTGTCAGCAACTCTTCGGAGCAACCTTGTCTCCTGCAAGCGACGTCGTATAGTTACGGCTGAAACATTGGTGCCCTTTGAGGAATTAAACTACGACTCAATTGTCTTCTATCTCTTAAGGCCACTACACGCGTTCAGTTATTTACTCTGTTTTAACTGCGTAGGCTAACTGTACAGTTAAAACGGAACGTCTGTAGAGGAAAATGTTTCCCCTACAGACGTTCCGTTTTAACCGTTTTAACTGTACAGTTAGGCCTGCGCCTTTAAAACAGAGTAAATAATTGAACATGTGTAGCGGCCTTTAGACATGTAACCTTCAAGTACTGGTCTTGAGATTTTGTTGTTTTTCTTGGCCTTCCTTTTCGTTGTTTGTCTAGTTGACCTTGCTTCAAGATGGCGTTTGATTGTACCCAACACCCCTTTTACAGAAATATCCAGTTCTTTAGCAAATTTTATAATAGCATATCTTTCGTCTCGTAAAGTCACGATCTGGATGCGAATATCTTCTGGTATCTGCCGTAGTGGATACCATGGGTACAAATCGCTATCAAAAAGTGGGGTTACATTTGGATATCAAAATTAATGAATTTTTAGTACATTTATTTAAAATATCGTAACAAAAATAATATAATATTATATAATAATAATAATAATAATAATAATAATAATGAATAATAATATTTATTCATGTATTATAATTCTTCTTATTACTTTACTTTCTTCTTATTACCTAACTGTTAGCTTACTAAGAGTTCCTAATATGTAGTTCCCAAATAATGGGGGGGGGGGGGTTACAATTGATACGTTGTCCCCGGCAATCAAAAAGTGGGGGTACATGTACCCTCCTGTCCCATAGGGATTTGTGCCCATGCTGGATACATTGCATGTGAAAAAAATCAGTTGAATCCGCCTGTAAAAAGAGTACAAGACACTAATTATTTTGGTACATAATGTAGAAAACTAGGAATCTTTCTAAAGCACATTACAGGCACTATTATACTGGAAACATTCTATAAACACAATTATTCTACTGTAGTTAAGCAAAGACTGAAAAAGCCGATAGTGTAAAATCGATTTTCAATGAAAAGAACAGGGAATAACATAACTGAGTGATGCAGTTGTAAAAATACTTTCAGATAATTAACCGATAAGCTTGTAATTATTGTATATATTGCGCATGCGTAATGTGAACAAGTATATATATATATATATAATGCTAAATTGGTACAAGAGTAACAAAAATATAGGCTTTGCTGTTATTTCTTTGAAATAAAAACATCATCCAATAAAAAAAAGTCTGAACGTCAAAGAAATCCAAAATAGCTTACTTAACCTAACTTCTAGACCGTTAATCTGCCTAGTCGTAACTTCACTTAAGTTAAATTAGGCTTCTATTGTTTGATCTCTCAGTAATTATTATTCATTCGGAGGAAACAGTGAGTAGACGAAATTTTTCTTGTATTCTGAAACTGATGGACTTGTAAATACGGAGCGTGCAAATAATTCCTCCTTTTGCTGTTTTCTTAGGGACACATTTGCATAATACCAGAACGGATGAGAAAGGTTCGTTTTATATATGGTAACACGATGGACTCAATGTTATTTTTAGACATTGTGATGAAATGTATGAAAAAATATCAGTAATTTTTGTAATTAGGTAATAAAGAATGACCACATTTACTTCGGATGAATTGCAGACCTTTCATTATTTCAGCTGGATAGTTCACTTTTTACGAACATAATAAAACAATTTATACATTTATTAACTGGGTTATCGTGGCCAGTGTTGTAACATCGCTTTCAATCAGCGATCCGTGGTTTGGATTCCACGTAAAGCTGTAGGTCCGTTCCCTCATATAACCTTAGACGTTGCGAAGGAGGTTAAACAAATATTTATTAACTTGAAACTTCTTGCCATTGACAAAGTGTAGCATAAGATCGTTCTTAACCCGAGAAGGCCAATGTGCGACGCACACATAACGACTAATGCGGCGTTAACATAACTCCATAATGAAAATTACATTTATAAGTTGAACTAAACAATTTATCATTACTAAACAATAATAAAAATTAACATGCGCAAAATAAAAAATAATTTTCAGAAAAACAAGCGTACTTTTATTGTAATGGCCATACTGACTTTTTACGATTAACACGAACAATTTGTCTGTACAGTACACCCCCCCCTCTCATGGAAACTGAACTGGCCAGCTCAGGCGAAAGTTGTGCGTGTGTGTGCGCGCGCGCGCAGGAAACTGGGCATAAGTGAGGAGACGTGTATGATAATTCACAGATATAGTGAGGTAATTTTTGTGTCGGGTAACGCTTTTGATAGCTATAAAAATTAAAAATGTATATAAAAAATCTAAAAAAATTTTTATTGTCTGATTAAAGATATGTTGGTCCTGATTAGGTTAGGTTAGGTTAATTAAGGTTTGGTTAGGTTAGGTTAGGCTAGATTACTGAGTACTTCACTATTTAATGACTTAACAGAAAACCCTTCGAGACATCAATTGCGCCCCAAACACTTATCATGCCCTTCTCAGTTCGATGGCACCAAGGTTAGGTTAGGTAAATAAGTTTTTTAGATATATGGATTGAAAAAAGTCGGTGCTTGCTTATGCAGAGATGCGCACATGTGTGTGTGTGTGTGTGTGTGTTGTGTGTGTGTGTGTTTGTCGTTGTTGGCCAAGAAACGGAACATTTTACTGAGGAATAAATATATTTTAGCTCATGAAATGCGTTTCCTTTCCCTCAAAAACTGTAATCATGGAGAAGAATCACTTCTCAGAACTGTCTTCCTTTATTTAACGTTAATGAAATGTATCCAATTTTCAAATGTTGTGATAAAAATGTCGTTTCATTATGTTTCGTACAGCTCGTTTTTATCCGATGTTTAAATATTTTATTCCTCTCTCACTAAGTGTTCGAGTTGTATATTTATATGGGTTAGTAACTTAGTGCAGACGACAATTACATTTATGAAAGAGGTACGCAATGTGGATACTCGCTTAAGTATTGTATATTTTAGTATATAAATAGCTCATCTTACGCAACTTTGTTTTAATTTCTGAGACGAATCCGATGAAAGTTAAGGTATTGGATATTTCCCCTCCCCCAGGGGGTATTAGAACATGGTCAAGGTCGTCTGTTTAGGCTTAACCGAGAATGACCTTCAAACGCGTTCAAGAGGAGGAAAGGAGAAAGTATGTTTACGGACAGGGGGTGAATCTTCTTCCTCGTCTAAAAACTTTCATTTTAGGTGAAAGCGCCTGAATTCTGACAGAAAAAAATTGATATGTGATGAAACGCGGTAAGAGCAACTATCTTAATATCCTTAAAATAGATTTACTGCCCTCTTAATGTGACATTAGGTTTAAGAAAGGGTAATCCCTTCCCGAAGGCTCACTAGGAGGGAGCAGAAGCGTGGTGGGAGAAAGAAGGGGTGGGGAGAAGTGGCGTCTTGGAATGTTCATAAATTATGTGGCTGGGTGGGGAATTCTTCGTTTTTCGTCTCTTCAAGACTCTCCCCGTGAATTCTACTAAGAATTAACTTTTAAAAATATTTTTTCTGCTTGTGAATTCTTGAAGAATCTTCCATTAATTCCTTTTTTGTTAAAGTTATTAGAAATAAATTTAACTTTTATATAAAGAAACACGAGTAAAAACAATAGAATTACGAACGTTTATAATTCGTTTAATGGCAAACGACGAGAGTCATGACGCATTAGATCCTAAAAATCTCGAAGCAAAGTTTCTACATTATCTTTCATTTAATTAGCTAAAAAAAAATAAAAATTACTAAAGGCAAGAGTTCATATAATACGAGTAATTACTTCAGTAATTCGTGACTACAGTTTCTTCTTGGTAATTAGAAATAGTTTTGTGTTTGTGTTTAAATTACATCAGGAAAAGGAAATCTCTCTCTCTCACCGCAAAATTAACCAGAAATCGTGCATGGCGGAAATATTTACTAATTTTGTGCCGAGTTTTTCGTTGAAATTCATTTTAGGACTCGAATCGTACGTAGTTTGTACTTGAATAAATAGAAGAGTTACGTTACGTTCAGTTAACAAAATATGTGTATGTTATATTCGGTCTTGTATCACATTAACGAAATTACTTTTTTCAATTACATTTAAATGATACAAGTTCATTAATCAAGTAAATTGATCTCTCTCTCTCTCTCTCTCTCTCTCTCTCTCTCTCTCTCTCTCTCTATATATATATATATATATATATATATATACCCAAAAAGGCATAAGGGATAAGTGGGGTCTTGGGTTAGTCCAGGAACACCTTTGGTACTTCATTAAAGCAGAAATATAAAAGAGAATTTTTGCTATCGAAGGAAAAGGTACAATCTGAGGTAAGTTATGTTATAGAGTTAAATATAGAAGTTTTACCGATGAAAATGATAAAAAGGTTTGTGAAGCTCATTAAAGAAGGGTGTTTGCGACTTTAAAAATAGCAAAACATCGCTGAACAACAACCTGTTGGAGTAAGGTTAGGCAGGTTACACGAGTTTCTTTTCGCATATAGATTTAAAAAAAAAAATGATGTACTTGATGACTGTGCGTTGAACTTATGTGTGTGTGGGGGGGGGGGGGGGCAACCTTACGTTTTTCGCTCCAATCCTTAAGTATACACCGAACTCATCGAGACTCGAACGTGCATGTGGTGATATCAGCGGTGTCATCATAGTTTGACTTTTTCTTTTTACTAAAAATCATGAAATATCATGAAAAAAAAATCATGTAATGAAAGTTATGTTCGATTAAGTTATGTTAAGTCAATTAGGTTAAATATCGTCATCCACAATTCAAAAAGTGAAAATGTTGCGATTTCGTAAGGTAGCCAAACGTGTGTGTGTGTGTGTGTGTGCGCGCGTAATAAATTTAAATGAATAATGTGATGCTTTTCAAATGTATGCATTAATAAATAAATAAAATCTTTATGTTTTCATTAATAAATCATAAAAGAAATGAACCGCCAAATTAAGATTTCCTCATGATCAACAGTGGGTGAAGAAAGACAGCAAATAAATCAATTTCCTGCTCCTCAAATCGATTCTTTTATAATTAGGGAAGAATAATATATATATATATATATATATATATATATATATATATATACCTTACCTTACAACCTTACAAAGGTTCCACGTGATGATTTCTCATTTCGCGAAGGTCAAGCGTGTCGCCCCTCCTCTCGAGTTGGCCTGGTGAAGTAGTGAGTTGGATTCTTGCGCTCTCCACCTCACATAGCCAGGTACGCCCGGCTCATCGGGGATTGTTCTGAGCCAGGCGTCAAGTCTTCTTTTGAAGATTTCCACTGCAACTCCCTTCGTGTTTCTTAGGTCTTTGGGCAGCTGATTAAATAGTTTTGGTCCTCTCACTACAAAACTATTTTCTTTCAGGGTTAAGGATGTTCCCTGTCTCGCCTTCAATTTGGGAATACGACACAGTCTACCGTTTCTACCTTCCACCGTTGTTTGGGGAGTTATGGGATTCAGAGTAAGATTAGGGACTAGTTTCTCCATTATTTTCCAAGTGTAAATAATGGTGTATCTCTCTCTTCTCCTTTCCAGTGAATATAGGTTTAGTTCTCGTAACCTTTCCCAGTAATTTAGTTCTTTGCACCCATTGATCTTGGCTGTGAAACTTCTTTGAATCCCCTCCAGCTGTCTAATGTCTTCTTTTTTATATGGGATGTTAGGACCGAGCAGTATTCCAGTTTGGGTATTATCAGGGTTTTCAGTAGGGGGATCATTACATTCCTATCCCTTCGTTTAAAAGTTCTCAATATCAGACCCGTTATTCTCTTTGCTCTGTTTACTGCTATCTTATTTTGTGTTTCAAATTTCGCATCATCTGTCATTACAACCCCTAAATCTTTTGCTCTGGAATTTCTCTGGACTTCCTGTCCATTTGGGGTATAATATTCCATGGACTTTAGGTCTTCTCTTTTTCCGTACCGTAATAGCTGAAATTTCTCGGTGTTAAACTTCATATTGTTGTCTTCCGTCCACTTGTAAATTTTGTTTATGTCGGTTTGTAGAGATCCTATGTCTTCTGGTTTTCGTATTTTTCTACTGATCTTTGTGTCATCAGCAAAGGATGTTACTGTGCTGTCTCTGGTAACGTCCTCATCTATGTCAGTTAGCATGATTATGAAGAGTAGTGGAGCTAATACCGTTCCTTGTGGTACTGAGCTGAGGACCTCTGATTCTGATGAAGATACTCCTTGTACTGTAACGACTTGCCTCCGCTCACTAAGGAAATTATATATCCATATAAATTATATATATATATATATATATATATATATATATATATATATATATATATATATATATATATATATATATATATATATATATATATATATATATGATGCGATTCTACAGGCACTCCCATTATGTGTGAAAACTAAATAACTCTGCTCATGTATTTGCATTAAAATAATCGCTATTAGTTTTATTAGAATAAAACACACACACACACACACACACGTATATATATATATATATATATATATATATTATATATATATATATATATATATATAGTGTACATGCCCCTCGGTGGTGTTGTGGTTAGCATCGCTGACTAAGAATCCATCGGCCCCGGGATCGAGACCTGGTGACGGCAGGCGCCACGCAGCAAAACCCAGCTGTTCATCCTTCCACACAATAAAAAAATTGGTTGGTAGATGAATGGGTACCCTGAGTAGCCTAGTGGTTAAGACGCTGGGCTGCTGGTGGGGTGTGATTCAGATTCCACTTTAAACTGTAGGTCTAAGGTGGAGTGAAAAGCTTGACCTTCGTCAGAGTGAACAATTCGGGCGGAAGCAAACCAAAAGTTATAAAGAAAGAAAATTTAGGAAATATTTAAATCTAAATTTCCTCACAGTTTACCTGCATTTGAATATTGTTGTTGCTGGGGTTGTATGTGAGAGAAAACTTATAGTTTAATGTGAACTCCGAACCACGGGTCATTATATCATCCGGACTCAGAAGACGGTTACATTTCCAACTCGTGAACAGACCCAGCTTCGCTTAACTTTGCTAATTTTATGGGAAACGGTGTTTCAACATGGTTACGATGTAACCCTGTATTTTAATATTAAAAATCAAGGGCGTTCTTGATTAAAGTTTTGCATCTGTAATGTAGTTTCTTCTATATCTGCAGTGAAATACGTCATACAAAGAATCGTACAAGCTTCATTTTATTATTTTTGACCAGGAAGACTGGTGGATAGTTGCCATTTACGTTGAAGGCAAGTTATCAGCAATACCTTCGGTGTTCTTTAAACATCTAAATTTAGATGTAATATAAATTTCTCAAAACAAAATTCAACCTTTGAGGTGTTGCACAAAACACACACACCACACACACACACACACACACACCACACACACACACACAGACCGCATCTCCGCATAAGCGAGATATCGAATTTTTAAAATCTATACCTCTAATAACAAATTAATCTAACCTAACCTTGGTGTCATCGTACCGAGAAGAGCGTGATAAGTGTTTGGGAGCTCGAACGGTGTTTTCTATTAGTCATTAAATAGTGGAGTATTCGGTAATCTAGCCTAACCTAACCTAACCAAACCTTAACGAACTTAACCTAGCATAACGTAACCTAATCAGGACCAACATATCTTTTTTCCGACAATAAAAATATTTCTAGAGTTTTTATATACATTTTTTTTAATGTTCCGAACTCCCGAAGTACATACATAGCATACAGCCAAGAACCTCGGAGTCCCCTGGGAGGGGACCAAAAGTGTCTCCACTTCTGGCTTCCCCGTGCAGATACCAGGAACGCACACCCAGGCAAGGCGGCTGGAACTGCTACTGCCTGTTCGAGATGCTCTGTGGCTCTGGCAGATTAACTTTTCATTAACTTCAGCAACATTCATGGCCTTTCCTCAAATTTCTAATCTTTTGAACACCTCTTCTCCTACTCTAAACCTCACCCACTCTCAGGTGTCGCAAACAAATGACAGAAACCGCTTTTCTGTACCCTCCTACGTTCTCTGTACTTAGTTTCATTCCAAAGGTGGATGTTGGGGTATTTATATGCAACGACCTAACTTACTCTTGTATTCCCGAACTTGAGTCCTCCAAATTTTACACCCTCTGGCTGCGGCTTACATGCATACCAATCTCAAACTAAATACATCTGCGCTGGCTACCTTCCTCCTAATTCTACTGACTATCCACAACTCATTGACTACCTTACTTCCAAAGTGGAATACATTCTATCCCACTCTCTTTTAGCTGAAATCGCCATTTTAGATTTCAATGTTTACCCCGATCTTTGGCTTTCCGCCCATTTCAGTGACATCCCTGATAAACTAGTTTGCAACTTTTCTATTCTGAATGAACTAGAGCAGATTGTACAGCACCCTACCTGTATCCCGGATTGTCTTGGAGATAAGCCCAACATTTCTGGATTTATTTCTCACCACTCATCCTTCTTACTTTGTCAAACCTTTTTTTCCGTTGGGCTCCTCAAACCACAATCTTATATCTGCTTCCCGTCCTATTGCTTCAGTTCGGCCCTTGGATCATCCCAAGAAAAGACGCTTTTGGCACTATGGCGCCGCTGATTGGAAGGTCTTTGAAGCAGTACTACTTTGATTTCCCATGAAATGACAACTGCTGCCGTGGCGGAAGCCCTTCCGAGTGCACTGAAGGCATCACAGAGGTGATTCTCTCGGGCATAGAGGCGTACATTCCATATTCTATTCCTACTACAAGGGCAATAAAACCTCGGTTTAACGTTGCTTGCTCTAATGCTACCCGCAAAAGAGAGGAGGCTTTCAGAAGGTACCGTCGTATTCAATTCCTGTCTCTCACTTTGCTCATATTTCTGCCTGAAATCATGCAAAATCTGTTCTCCGACTGGCCAAATATTCCTTCATCAGACAAAAATATGAAACTTATCTAATTCTAATTCTTTTCGCTCTTTCAGGCACCTAGCCAAGAAGCTCTTCAACAACTTTAATTCCTCTTCTTTCCCTCGTCTTTTCCATTCTGACGGCTCAGTTGTCGTCTCTTTTGATAAAGCTGAATTCTTCGCTCAGACTTTCGCTTCCAACTCAACCCTGGACGATTCCGGTGCTGTTACTCCACCTGACTCAGTTATGTCTGAAATTAGAATTTCTTCCAAAGATTATTTTCTGCCCTATCTGGGCTCAACTCTAGAAAGGGTACGGACCTGGTATCTCTCCTATTGTTCTTAAGAACTGTACTTCTGTGCTGACACCATGCCTACATAAGCACTTTCGTCTTTCTCTTTCATTTAGTACTTTTCCTTCCTGTTGGAAGTTCCCTTTCATTCAGCCTGTTCCAAAGATGGGTGACCGCTCTCAACCCTCCAACTATCGTCCAATTATTTTGATTTCTTGTCTTTTTAAAGTTTTTGAATCTATCCTTCACAGGAAGATTCTTAAATACCTCTCTTCTCACAATCTTCTTTCAGATCGTCAGTATGGGTTCCGCAAGGGACGCTCTACTGGCGATCTTCTTACATATCTCTCTGACTCTTGGTCATCCTCCTTTCGTGATTTCGATGAAACCTTTGCGCTGGACATACCAAGGGGTTTTGATAGAGTCTGGCACAAATCTATAATTTCCAAACTGCCCTCCTTCGTTTTTTATCTTTCAAGTTGTGCCTTCATCTCTAATTTCCTTTCTGGCCGATCTATAGCTGCGGTTGTAGATGGCCACTGTTCTTCTCCTAAAGCTGTTAATAGTGGTGTTCCTCAGGGTTCTGTCCTGTCACCCACTCTTTTCCATTTATTTATCAATGATCTACTAGGTCGCAATTCCTGTCGTATCTACTCCTATGCCGATGGTTCCACTGTTCACCTCTCCACCCGCTTCACAAAGTGTCCCTCTCAACAGTCACTCCATTATTCGTGTGGGACGGCTATGATGCATTTAACCTCTAATCTTTCAACTATCTCTGATTGGGGTGGAGAAAAGCTCGTGGTTTGCAATGCCACAAAACCTCAGTTTCTTCATTTCTTTACTCATCACAATCTTCCACACGAGTATCCCCTTACTTCATACACACAGCTCAATCCTTCCTCTTCTCTTAACATTCTTAGCGTTTGAAAATAAAAACCCACTCTAATAGACAGAGTTTATTTCCACGACAGTTTCGACGCCCACTGGCATCCTCCTCGGGTGGATACAGAAACACGAATGAACCAAAACAAGAGGGAAAAACAGTCCAGGGACCGACCGTTAAGAAATTCGCACCTAGGTTAGATCCCATTCTCCCGACAGCGGAAGGGCATTTTCATTAAGTACATTCGCGCAAATTTAAAACTATCTTCCTGTTCTAAACATACAGATTCTATTATATTTTTTTACATAATTATTGAATTTATAGTTTTAAATTTGCGCGAATGTACTTAATGAAAATGCCCTTCCGCTGTCGGGAGAATGGGATCTAACCTAGGTGCGAATTTCTTAACGGTCGGTCCCTGGGCTGTTTTTCCCTCTTGTTTTGGTTCATTCGTGTTTCTGTATCCACCCGAGGAGGATGCCAGTGGGCGTCGAAACTGTCGTGGAAATAAACTCTGTCTATTAGAGTGGGTTTTTATTTTCATATTTTGACCTTCACGTAGAAAAAAGTGAAGTTTTTTGCATTTCTTAGCGTTTCCTTTCCTCGTGATCTTTCCTGGAAAAATCACATATTCTCTCTTTCTAAAACAGCTTCCAAGAAGTTAGGTGTGCTGTACAGCCTCCGCAGTTTCTTCACCCCAATCAGTTGCTGTCTCTGTACAGGGGTCTTCTCATATATGGCATGGTTCAACCCAGATAGCTCTACTTGACCGGATGGAATCAAAGGCCTTTCGTCTCATCAGTTCCCCGCCTCTTACTCACTGTCTTCAATCTCTCTCTCTTCGCTACAATATTGTTCACTCTCTTTACTATCCTATTATAACGGACACTGCTCTTCTGAACTCTCTAACTGCATACCTCCTCCTTTAAGGAGAGCATGCAGTACCAGACTTTCGACACACTCATTCCTTTTCTGTTCAACTCTAACGCAAGGGTTGATAGGTATTTCCATTTTTTCACTTACTCAACCGGTCAACTCTGCAAGAATCTTCCTCAATCCATCTTTCCCCGTCTCTGACTTCCGATCTTTCAGTCGTAGAGTGCCCATGCATCTCGAAAACCTTGGACCTTGATTTTTGGCTCTCTTCTTCCTTAATGAGATAGGGGGGGGGGGCGTTTTTGATCTTGGTCCTTCCTTCGAGCATAAAAAAAGTGTTACCTCACAAAAAATTTGCGAATTATCACACTCACACTCACAGTTTTTAGTATGTATGTAAAATACTTTATATGTAGAGTTGTGGGTGAAGATACATGCCCATGTGATTCCTTATATATATATATATATATATATCTTATTTACATATGTATGGAATGAGGATGAGGATGATGTCTGTCTGTCTGTATGTTTGTTCTATGTTCGTTTATATACGCGTAAACGGCTAGGGTAATCTGCACCAAATTTAGTGTACACATTAAGAGAGGACCAGGGAAGGATTTAGTCCAGTCCTCCCGTAGGTTTTGTTTCAAAGGACTTTTGCTGCGTTGTAGTATATATATATATATATTATATAACGTAAAGAACGACGCTTGTGTAGGAGAACATTCCGCGCAAGATGAGGAGAGAGAACGAACAAATGAAAAAATGAGGTAACCACCCGAGTGGTTACCTCATTTTTCATTTGTTCGTTCTCTCTCCTCATCTTGCGCGGAATGTTCTCCTATACAAGCGTCGTTCTTTACGTTAATTATACTGCGTGTTCTTTGCAGTTGAAATATATATATATATATATATATATATATATATTATATTATATATTATATATATATATATATATATATATATATATATATATATATGTACTAAATTTGCACATGAAACAAAATCGAATTTATAGTATGAATTTAATATTACCTTGATAATTGTTTGAAAAACTATCTTTTTACAATCGTTACTAAGTTCCTTGTATGATTACACAGAAGACGTAACGTTACACTATATACGTACAGTATATATATATTAAACATGCTTTAAAAATATAATATATATGAACATATTTAAAGTACTAATCGTTTATATGGAGAGTTGTGAACGATGTTCTTTTGGTAGAACGAGTTCTTTTAATGTCTGAGAGCCTCTTATTTTGAAAGAAGGATGACTAAAACTACATCCTGGTCAATACCTGATGAAGGAGAGGCAATAGCCTTGCTCGAGGCTAATCCTTGAGGGGTTAATAAACGTATTTACGTGGAATTAATTTCTGTAAGAGTTTTTTTCTTTTACTTTTCAGTTAAAATGATGAAGGGACGGAATTTGTTTACTGCAGTTTTCTTCGTACCATTTTTGGCGTCTACACTGTCAAGTAAGACCAAATTATTATTATTATTATTATTATTATTATTAGTAGTAGTAGTAGTAGTATTATCATCATTTTCACATTTTCACGTACAGTTGCGGGGGAAAAAACTCGTCAAAGAAAATGATGGTTCCAAAAAGCGGTAATTGTTTAGAATAACTGCAAACTGTTTAATTTCCATAAATTCTGCATTCATAGATTCATTTTTACATCAGAGACGCATTTCTAACAGTCTGAGGTTGCGCAAATGCCCCAAAACTATGTTATGCATGATTTCAGTTTTACGGCATTTGCGCAACCTCAGACTACCAGAAATGCGTTTCTGATATAAAAACGAATTCCATGAATGAATAATTATTTATGGAAATTAAACCAAACCAAACCTAACCTAACCTAGCCTAATCTAATCTAACCTAACCTTCATCATGTAACTTACCTGTTAGTGAGGTGGGTAAAGTTTAGCTGCAGCAATTAGGAATTTCGGAAAATTTCACAAACTCTTATTAATATTTATGGATCTTATTTGTCATTTAAGCTCATATTGTATTTAATAACATTTCATTAAAAACATGTGAAGAACCTTGTAGTACCTTTGTTTGTCGTTTAAAACAGTTTCGAGTTATTATATATATATATATATACACACACAGAGATAGATAGGTAGATTAGTACAAATAAGCTACAATAACAGCTAAACGTATTTATTACCAAAGTACAGACTTTCGATTAACTTCACATTGTTCATCAGGTGCGAGTGTAAATCTTTTATTTTTGCTTATTTTGACCAGGTTTATTGGGGTTGTTTAACCTCCTTCGCAACATCTAAGGTCATATAACGGAAAGGACCTACGGCTTTACGTGGGATCCGAACCACGGGTCGCTACATAATCTGAGCGCGGAGGACGGTCTCCCATCCAACTACTACTCAGGCCCAATGTCGCTTAATAAAGGGATATCAGTATAAATCTTGGACATTTTTCATTAACACATTATTAACATTACCAAACTATAATATTAGGATGATATTTTATATAATCGTTCACTAGATGTTTGGATTACATCTACGCACTGATAAAGTAACAGTTGAAAATGAAAACATAATAAAAATTACTTTTTTTTTGGTTGGGATGAGGGAAAACCCCATGGTACTAATGGTGTGCTGAAACTCCGCGGTACTCACGGAGGGTTAACTTCGCTGATCTCCGGGAAGCGGTGTTACGACATTGGCCACGACGTAGCCCTTATTTTGACCAGGAATCCTTTCATTCGTGACTGGGAATTTTCAAACAGCATTTATATAATTCAGTATTTGAATATGTAGATTCAAAGTTAGAATATAATTTAATGAATCGTTGCCTTCAAAATAGATAATGAATTTGTCCTTTCAATCTTTGAAACAGGTCCAATTTCTCCACTTTCAAGAGAATATGGAGTCTCGGATGACATCCAAGTGATAACAGTTAATGGAAGTCAAGGTAGGTAATGAAATTTACTAAAAGACTTAGAATTGTTGATATATATATATATATATATATATATATATATATATATATATTATATTATATATATATATATATATATATATATATATATATATATCAACAATTCTAAGTGGCGTGGCTTGGCGTGCGGTGGGTGTCCACAGGGTAAGCGGTAGCTTAGTTGCAAATATACATATATATACACAAGCATTATAACTTTATATTATAACTTTATATTATATTATAACTTTATTTTATTATAACTTTATATTATTATAACTTTATAATTATTATAACTTTATATTATATTATAACTTTATATTATAAGTTTTTGTAATTTGACGCCACTGAATTATATATATTATATATATATATATATATATATATATTATATATATATATATATATATATATATATATATATATATATATATGGGATTGAACTCAGAATGGTCCTCTGAGGCTTTTTCATGATACACACAGACCATTACTTATTCGGACTATAGTGGATTTAATTTTCCCAGAAGAGTTCCTTGTTTCATGCACGGTCTGTGTGTATCATATATACACACAGTATAGTATATATATATATATATATATATATATATATATATATATGTGTGTGTGTGTGTGTGTGTGTGTGTGTGTGTGTGCGTATGGCTGTACAATTTATGTGTATCACACATATATTGTACAGCATTTCTAGAACGTATTCGGCAGTTCGTCGTATATTTAACTTGCTACTGACGAGCAGGAGAATGGATTTTTATCGTCATATATATTGACGATTAAGTCGCTATAACACAATTACCGTGTGTACTTTGCGGTGGTGTTTCTCAACCTTCTAAAGTTCGCGGACTCCCAACATATTAACATTTTGGTTAATTAACTGACTCCGAAATGTCTGGCACCTCCGACTTGTAGGATTAACAGTGCTAACAGAAAGATAGTAAAGGAAACAATGTTACATTTTTTCATATAGGAAGGTAGGAAGGAGGGGGCTAAAGGCGATTGCCCGCAAAAGTGACCCCTCCACAGAAGACGGAGAGAGCCAAAAACAAGGTCTCCAAGGCTCAATTATGCCATTTTTCTTTTTTTTAATATAAATTTTGAAAAGGTTGTGTAGTGTGTAAGATGCATGTATGTGTAATGACGAATAGAGGGAGAAATGTGTGTTTGAGAGCATGCTGAACTGCTCACAGGGTAGATGAGACACGGGAAAAGATCAGCTAAGGAGGACAGTGACAGGAGAAACGGGAGTTCCGGCACTCCCTTTATCCTGTCTAACATCCACCCCGGAGTACTTCCCTGGTCGATTGGTGTCTACAATCTCCTACAAATTTATTGTTACTGCGGTGAACAGTAAACGGTTACATATTATTATGAACACATTGTGCAGTTAACATTAACAGAATAAATAAATAAGTAAAGTAAGATAAAAATATGTCTCAAACATTAATAGTGGTACTAAATATGATATGCAAATAAAGCAGAGTAGCTTAGTACGAGTGTAAAACTAATGACACAATGTTGAGTAGAAAACAATCTTTTAAATGCTAAAGAAAACGTTGTTCTTGAGTACGTTTTTGTCAACGGTTGTAGGCCGGAAATTATTGAGTTCAAAAGCCCAAGTCTTAAACAGGCGTCCAAATGCAAGCGGTTTCTCTGCTTCACTTTCAGCACTAACATAGTAGAAAATCCACGACCATATTGGCCTTGGAATGGAGTACAGAATCATAAGATTACGCGATGAGTTTATCTTCTTCATTTGGCGTCAATTTGTTCATAAGGAATAGTGTGAACGGATGAACGGGTCTTGGTTCCACAAGTTTTTGCACAGATATTAAGATTTTACGAAAGTAATCCTCAAACTTGGTACCAGTTTCCAGCAAATATTCTTTGATAACTATATTCAGTCTGTTCTTGTTGAAAATAAAATGTGTATCACTCATTAGCTTAACTACTCACGGAAGATACTACATATACTGTATTTGAGTTTATTCTTTGAAAGAACATAAGTTTGGCAAGGATCCCTGCATGAACAGGCTTAATTCGTTTCGAACAGAAAAGTTGTCGCTGAGGTAGGCTGGTTTAGCTACCAACAGGTGCCATCGAAATATTTTCTTAATTTTCTTGTTCCTCAAGAATATTTCAACTTAAACCCTTAATTCAAAAGGCGTTCCAGGACTTTTTCCTGTGACAACCAACGGACATCGGTCTGAATGTAGTAAAAAAGAAGCATGGTTTAATCACAAAAGCAGCAAAAATTTGCCTAGATAAAATTAGCGACCTGTTTTGAGTCTTTTTTTTTATAAAAATCTGTAGTCATTTCTTATGTGGTAAGTTGTTCCCGATGGAAGAAAAAATGTGTATTAATAACATCAGTATGTGTAGCACTTTTGATCCGGGTTACAACTCCAAAGTATCGGCCTGAAGTCATGGCTGCCGTTCCAGCTGAATAAACGCCGATGCAGTAACTCCACTGCAATCTGCTTTTAACTACAAAGTCATTTAGCAATACAAATATTTTCACTCGCGTTATTTTTTAATTTTAAGGAGTATACTAGCCTTTTTCTCAGATCTTCCTCGCCGTTAGCAATAAATCACACGTACACCAACAGGATAGGCTTGTTAAAGATATGTTTCGATTCTTTTAAGTGGAATGCGCACTACCAAGACAAACATCCACAATCAGTACGCCAGTCCTGCGGCTGATCGTGTCATTTGATGTGGGAATTTGGTATATTTTATAACTATACGATGGACCAAAACGTTCACTGTATACATCCAACACAGAAAACAAACTTCCCTAACTTTCTATACATAAGAATATTTTCTTCTCTTGTCCAAAATCACGCAAAGAAGATGTTTTAAAGACCATTTCTTCTCTCTAAAGAAGTTATGTATCATTAAAAGAAGTTATTATATTATTTGACAAGAAGCTTTGATACCCAAAGGAAAAAGTTCCCTCAGAATGTACCCTAAAAAAAAAGTTATAAGTTCTAAATTTAGAAGGTTTTATTTTGAGTGAATATACATGGCTCAGTCCATTCTTCCGCAATTGTATAAGGCTTATTAGATGTTAGAACCAGCAATGCCATCAAGAAAGAAGCCTTCAGATTGGAGCTTTCTATGTTTGAAGTAGTACTTATGGCTCTCTTCTGGGCTTTTATCTTTCTAAGTTTTCTTTAAGAAAAAAAAAGAGTCAACAAATTTGTTTTTATACTCCATATGTTTACTTTTGAAGTGTCAAATGATCTTGGCTGGTTTCAGGTGTCATTTGATACCATCAAATATTATATCAGGATTCAGAAAATGGGAATATTCCCATACGATTCAAACGTATTTGTTGATGAACCCTTTGCTCTCAATGCTGTTACAGACAGACCTGATCCTGAAACCATTGAACATTATATTTCACCTGATACTAGTGCTGTGCCTAGTGGTGAATCGACACTATCTGCATTCATAAGCCTTCAGTTATTCAGGGGTCATCCAAAGGCAGAGAAAAAGAAAACCTCAAATAAAGGCCGGAAAAAAGGCCGAAGCATGATTGCAACATACACACCTGAAAAAAATTGTTGCAACAAGCAAATGAAGTGAAGAAAGATGCACTGATCAAAGCCAAACCTAAAAACCTATTCACAGAATATGATACATTGTCACCAAGTGATGAAGAATTACTTCTTTCCGCTCACTCATCAGATGAAATTTCGGAAGAAGAATCTTTAATCACTGACCCACTTGAGTTTGATGTGCTCAAAAATTAACCATAAATGGATGATTATGTGTTAGTTCAATTTAATACTGGGCCAAAGAAACACTATATTAGACAAATAACAAAACCTAAGGATTCAGAAGGTGATGTTGAAGTCTCTTACCTAAGGAAAATTACCAGAACTGCGCAATTTGTATTTCCACAAGCTCCTGACATAACATCTCTCAGACTTGAAGATGTTAAGTTAATCTTGCCTACGCCTAAATTCTGTGGCAGGAGAAAACGACAAAATTCCTAATTGCAATTCGATGTCAACTTTAACCTCCTTAACAATTTTTGAATTTGTTCCACTCTGCCCTATTGGCTGTCCAGTGTTCAACTAGGGTGTGTAAATTTTAGGGAGCAAAGTGAAATCTTTAGATTTTCAAAGACTACTAGTGACCAAATGATGCATTTTTATGTGCTAAATTGAAATATGGCTTTCAAATCCAGATTTGACGACTCCTAGCTACTTATATTTGAAGTTGAAGTTTATGAAAAATCAGCAATTTTTGCAAGTATTTTTTTATTGCATATAGCTACATTTTACATGCATTACATACAATTAAATACATTTTGATTGTATTTCAACATTAAAACTTAGAAATATAGATAGGTTTCTTGAACTTTGCCAAGGATGCCATGTCTGCCTTGCTCTTGTTCCTGGACATGAGCTCCCTACTGGCCACCTGGCAATTGATGTACGCCTCCCTCCTCTCTTGTGAGTAAACATGTTGTGCTGCTTCAGTTGTCATCCTTACACACCTCTCTACTGACTGTGTGTGTGAGGGCCATGCAGGAACTTCCATTGGTCTATCCAGAAACTCCTTGATTGCAGCAGTGGTGAGGAAGCAGGTCAGAGGAGGCTCAGTCACGCCAGAGTTCCACTCAATAAGCTCTGAGAGTTTGGTGGCATCTGGGTTGATGTCAGGAGTCTTCCTGGGTCTGACACTGCAGTCTCCTACCTGTGTGTCCTCATCTCCTTCACCTCTGATTTCCAGTATCCTCTTCATTGCCTCCCTCCTCTCCTCCTCCACCTCACTGCAGAGCATGGCCTGGAGCACAGCCTCAGAGTGTGCATACCAGGCTGATCTCTTCATTGTAGGCATCACTATTCCTATCACCTCCTTCTTCTGACTTCTGAGCAGCTCCAGCTGGTACAGTACATGCCTGGGACCCTCCACCCAGCTGTGATTTAACTTGATGCTGAACCAGTTTGGCATGTAGACTCCCACTATGAATTCCACAATTATCCTCAGATTCTTCAGGGTTCCTACCCTTCAGCCCATGTTTGGAAATCCACACTCTGTAGAACCTTAGAGCCATGGTGACCACTTACTGTGACAGACTGGCCCAATCTCCAGGAGAGCTAGACTCTAAGGTACCTCTCCCGATCTAATGGCAGTGATGATTCTGTAACCATATGATTGGTCTGTGCTGAGGTCCTTGACTACCTCCTGACTAAGATGGGATAGAGGAGGACCAACAGTGATCCTCGTGAAGTTTGGGTTGATCTCCAGCTCAGTGGCAGTGTCTAACATCTTCCCTAGGGGCCCAGACCACTTGTTGTTGCTCAATGTCTTGCCATCCAGTGCAGTCACCAGGTGTCTGAGACTCAGCTCCCCAGTGTGCAAGTCACAGACAATCCACACCAACTTCTTGCTAAGCTTGGCCTCCACATAATGCATTACTCCTCCCTCCCAGCCAGTATTCACATTAATACTGTCACCTCCTATGGCCAAAAGGGTCTGGTCTGCTCCTCTCTCTCTTTCTCTTAGCCAGTTCACCAGATGATCAGCAATGACCTCAGCATGACTTCTCTCCTCTGCAGCTTCCTCTGGTACAAAATGCCACAAATATTTCCCACCTGGTTCATTGCACACTGTGTAGTGTTCTTCCTTAATGAGGCCAGGAAACTGCCTGTCACTGCCCTCAGCTTCCATCATCACTTTGGTGTCACCTCTTCTCCCATTAAAGAAGATACAGGTGATGCCATTTTCCCTAATCTCTTCATCAAACTTCTTGACCAGCTCCTTAGTCAGTCTCTCCTGAGCCCTCCTCACCTTGTTGCGGTCAATCACCAGTGCTGTGTCAAACTCTGTGATAAGACCAGCATCAATCCAGTCAGCAGTGGCAATCTCTGCAGTCTCTCTGAGCCTAGTGTGATGTCTCAAGCTAGCCAGAGCTATGTTGGTGATATCTTCAGTGTTGTATTTCTTCTTCTTAGCCACAGGCAAGGAAGAAGTTGTCGCAGCCTCTGGTATGAAGTCTTCGTCCTCCTCTCTCCTCCCTGCTTCCTCCAGTATATCTCCAGTCTCCTCCAACTCCATTTCCAGCAGTGACTCCTCCCTCAACTCCTCTTCTTTCTTGGCTGACTCCTCTGCCTTCCTCCTCCTCTTCTCCTCGGCCATCCTTCTCTGCTCCTGTCTCTGCAGCACTGCTTCCTGTCTCCTGGTCTCAAGGTGATCAGCTAGACCCATCTGGTGTGCCCCCACACTGCCCACCTTTTCTCTCTGACCTTTAATGAAGGCAAGCTCCTGCACTGGTATCTTCTGCTCGCTCCTGCAGCTGTAGTCAATGTGACCCTCCATGTTGCAGACAGGGTTGCACCCAAGTTCACTGCAGCTCCTGATCACACAGTGACAGGTCAGGATGTCCACCAATTTGCCCAGTTTCATCATGAACCTATCTTTGACCTCTAGCTTCACATTGCCAATGGACACCTTCACTGCCTCATCCCACAATGCCTTCACTTTAGCCCTGATCCTGACCTCAGTGTTGATTACAGGTCCTGTGAATAGAGCGTTGGCCTTTCTCCTCTGAGCCAGTAGCCCTGGAACAATGCCGTTGCTAATCAGGTCATTAACTGGGTAATTTCTCCTGTCTTCCTCACTCATCTCTCTCCCCAACAAACCATACCTCAAACCATAAAGCCAGACTCTGTACTGAACGGACGCATTTCCTGAGCTCTCTGATATTGCTTTTACATATTGCTAATAACTTTACTTTTGGAAAGTTTTGAATTTTATATACTTGCGTTTATATTCACATTGTTATAGTTAAGTAATTGAATATTAGTGGTTTTTAGCGATTTAGAAGTTTTCATAGCGTGCCGGCTTAATTTAACTTATACTTGTGACGGTTATAAACTAATTTTAACTGCGTGATGCCGTCGCAGAAAGCGTCGTGTGTTTGGTGTGGGGTAAACCGGTGGTATTCTGATTTTAAAGATTATAACGGCGGTCCTATGGCGATTACCGAGAGATCAGTTTGTTTCTTTTGCGAGTTAAGGGAGGAAATAGTTGACATAAAACGTAGTGTACGTGAGGTAACGGAAAGACTTGCAACGCTTGATGAGGGCAGGGGTAGGGCCACGGTTGATGAAAGCCGAACCAATACTAACGTTGAAGACGTTAGTAATTTGAAGGGTGAGGTGCGTAACCTAGTTTCTAGTTTAAGTAGCTTATCGGGAAGGTTGGATAGAGTTGAGGAAGGGGTTAAGGTTGGTCCGAGATTAGTAGATGGGGAGGGATTTAGAGGAGTTAAGGGTGGAGCTAGGCCGCGTACGTTAGGTGATAGGAATACCGCCCCTATCGAGGTTTCGAACCCTTTCGCCCATTTGGAAAAGGACGTGAATGAGGGGGAAACTATTTTAATTGGGGACTCTTTAGTGCGCCATATGGACACAGAGTTCGTTAAACGGCATCCAACCAAGAGGAGGAGGGTCTGTCTCCCAGGGGCCAGGGTTGACAGAGTTAGAGACGAAGTAGATAGGATTGACGTTGCCTCCTGTCACTCGATGTTGGTGACGATGGTAGGAGGCAACGACTCGTATAGGCCCGATACGAGAGTGCCTGACCTTTTGGAGAGATATAGGGGGTTAATTAGGTCCCTGAAGGCGAGGTCAGATAGGTCTTTAGTTCTAGGTATTACCCCTAGGCACAGTTTGGGTCTTAGGATTACGTCAAAAACAATATGTTTTAATAATAAATTAGAAGAGATTTGTGCTGAGGAAAATGTACCCTTCGTAAAGCTGTGGTCCGAATTCAGTGATCCTAGCCTTTTCATAAAAGATGGGGTGCATTTTAATGAAATAGGTAATGCTAGGCTAGGTAGGTTAATTGACGAAAACGTATGAAAGCTGTATAGGTCGAAGCCTTCTTTAAACGTTGTGGGTCCGGGAAACGCGGGCTCGACGTGAAAAATAGTTTAATACGCCAGCCCGTGGTAAAAAGTAACTTAAACGTCTTTTATTGTAACGCGCGTAGTATTAGAAATAAATTAAACGAATTTAGGGCGATAATTTATTCCGGCAACTACGATATAGTTGCTATCACTGAAACGTGGTTAAATATCGTGACTCGGGACTTGTTGGGGGATCTTGATGTACCGGGTTTTAAACTCTTTACTAATGATAGGTTACATAGGATTGGTGACGGCGTTTTGCTGTACATTCGTAATTCCCTTAGGGCTATCGAGGTTAAGATAGATTTTCCGGCAGCAATTAATGCGATATGCGTTGAAGTTAGGGTGCGTAGTATTAGTTTTAATTTTGTTGTTGTTTATAGACCTCCCGTTCAACCCCTCGATACCGATACGAGATTTTACTCACTTCTTGGTAACTTTATTGACAATCGGAATAGTATAATTGTCGGAGACTTTAACTACCTTTATGTTAATTACGAGACTTTTACTGGTAATGAGGAGGGTTTGAGATTGATTGAGTTCATGGAAGATAATTTTTTACGACAGATGGTTACCGAACCAACGCGCGGTGACAATATTTTAGATTTGGTGATGAAGAACGGCGAAAATATACAGGGCTCCAATAAACCTTAGCCCCCCCGCCCATGGCCTAAACCATTAGAGGTACAGTAAAACTAAACATACATTACAAAAGAGAATTTAATCCTGCATTTAATGAGAAACAATTAAAACTTGTTGTTCCCGCCATTGGCTTCCAAGACAGCCTGAATTCGCTTTGGGTAGCTTGCCAAAAGTGACGTGAATAGATCTTGATCGTTACGCAAATTTGCTAAAACAGTTTCAATGTGTTGCGTCATTGTATCCTTCGAAAATCGATTTGCTGCAGGTTCTTGAAACAAGAGACATTTAACCTTGTCCTTTATAACTGATCCAATGTGTTCACAGACGTTCAGGTCAGGAGAATTTCCTGGCCATTCTTCATTTCCAAAGAAATCGATCTCATGGTTCCGCAACAACTGTTGAGTGGCTAATGCCTTAAAGCAGGGGGCCTTATCTTGCAGAAGTGTGACCTGATCGACATCCATAACATTGTTTGGGTTTCTTAGAAAAGGAATGACATGCTGGGATAGAATAATATCACGAAAATACTGTCCATCCCAACTCTGACCATTTGGCTTCAACACCCACATGAGCTTCTTTGCAGTGAACAACACAAACACACCAACACAGTCTGGACTTTTTAATAATTCGCGATAATGTTCATTGTCATCGATTTTATCTGGTGTTCTGGCCCACACTCGACCATTTTGATAGTTAGGCCGACGTGTTACGTAAACAAAAAATTCATTGGAGACAGCTAAATGTAAATGCATGAAATCATCCACATCCCAATCTTCAAGATAATGGGCAAACCACATTCTGTCATCGATGTTAAGTTGAGTTTTTCTTAGCTTTGGAAGTTCATGCCAAGGCTTTAAACCTTGCCTATGACGGTACAGTCGAATGATCTCACCACCAACGATCTTTCCTCTGAACACTTCAATCTCTCTAGAAAGTTTAGCACAGCTGTTTTTCCGCTTACGCGTACCGCTTTCAATGATGTCCTTTGTTTCCTGAGAGAGTGGCAAATTTGGGCGCCCAGATTTGGTTGTATCCATTTCACATTCATCCAAAGTTTTATTCCAATTTCTTTTGACGAAGTCCTCACTTCTTCGCAACTTTTTGGCAACCCATGAACGTGTTATAAAGGTGGCTCCAGCATCACGAGCTTCCCGAAATGTTATTGCTCGTATGCGATCTATCACACGTTGCCTCTCCGAATCACCAATTAATTGAGAAGCCATTATATTATCACTTTATCAGCTAGAGTAATTTTAATACCTGCAATAAATAAAGAATTTTATTTATTTTTATAATCACTAAAAACTATTTCGATATAAGTAAACATGTAAGCTGCAAATGGGGGGGGGGGGGGCTAAGGTTTTTTGGAACCCCTTAGTCGAAGGTTTAGAAGTAGGCGAGAGTTTAGGATGGAGTGATCATCAAATTCTTAGGTTTAAGTTATTGATAGAAAACACTAAGGATAGTAACGTAATAGAAGTCCCTGATTTTCGTAGTGCTAATTTTGATAGTTTTGCGGATAGGATGAGAGTAGTGGACTGAGATAACTTATTTATGGGTAATGACACAAATTTGCATTGGGAGGCGTTTAAAGAAAGTTTTATGAATATTGAAAGGGAGTTTATTCCTCGTAGGCCCAAGCGCGCTAGAAATCATGATAGGCCCAGGTGGTGGACTAGGGAAATAGGCGAGTTCATAATCGAGCGTAACAGAGCGTATAGACTTAATAAGCGCAATGGCACGGCAGCTAACTTTAATAGATATATCGAGCTTAGACGTCAGGTTAAAAGATCAGTTAGGAATGCTAAGCGTAATTTAGAGATACTTATAGCTGCGGATAGTAAACATAATCCAAAAAAGTTTGTTGAATACGTCAATAATCGTAAGCCGTTAAAAGATAACATAGACCCTCTAGTGGATGTTAACGGCGCTTTGGCTTCTGACGCTCAGGCGATGGCGAGTATTTTCAATAACTTTTTTGCTGACAGTAGTCAGCTTGGGTTTCGACGCCATAGATCTTGTTTAACTAATTTGTTAGAATTTTATAACGAAATAGTGCGCGAATACGATAGGCATAGAGCGGCTGACGTTATTTATTTAGATTTTAAAAAGGCGTTCGATACAGTTCCGCATAGAAGATTAATTGCGAAGGTTAAAGCGCACGGTATACGCGGTCAGGTAGCTAAATGGTTAGAGGAATGGCTTCGTGCTAGGAGACAGAGGGTCGTTGTTAATGGTAGTGAATCGGGGTGGTTGGATGTAGGTAGCGGTGTCCCACAGGGTTCAGTGTTAAGCCCATTGCTATTCGTAATTTACATTAACAGCATAGATGTAGGATTGACTAGTAACGTGTCAAAATTCGCGGACGATACTAAAATAGACGGTAAGGTTGTTAACGAGGACGATAGAAATAGGCTCCAAGACGATGTAAATAGGATTATGGACTGGACGGATAAGTGGCAGATGCAATTTAACGTAGACAAATGTAAAGTTTTGCATATAGGTTCTCGTAACAATAATTACACGTACACGATGGATGGTAGAGAGTTAGCGAGCGTTGACGAGGAAGTAGATTTAGGCGTACGCGTAGCTAAGGATTTAAAGGTTAGGAACCAGTGCCTGGAGTCTTGCGCAAAAGCCAATAGGATGTTAGGTTTCATAGCGCGTAATTTCGAATTTAAATCGAAGGATATTATATTGCCCCTTTACAAGTCCCGAGTCAGGCCTCATTTAGAATATGCTGTTCAGTTTTGGTGCCAGTATTTGCGCGAGGATATTGATAGGTTAGAAAGGGTTCAGCGTCGTGCCACGAAACTAATTCCGTCATTGCGCAACAAGCCTTATGAAGATTGGATTAAAGTGTTAGACTTGCATTCACTCGAAACTAGGAGATTAAGGGGGGAGCTTATTGAAGTTTTCAAAATCGTTAATAACATTGATAACGTAAATTTTGACAAACTGTTCACTTTCGATAATAGCAATACTCGTAATAACGGATTTAAGTTGTGTGGCAGACGTTTCATTACTAATATCCTAAAAACTTCTTTACGTTTAAAGTAACTGATAAATGGAATAGTCTTCCCGCGTCAGTCGTTCATTCTACCAGCGTTAATATGTTTAAAGACCGTTTAGAGAGGCATTTTAAATATTAACGTTTAAAATATAAAAACAATTAGTAACAGGAGCTCTGGGGGTGTTGGTCGAGGATGAGTCTTTTGACGATTAATGCCAGCTTGTGACATGCCATCGTGTGATGCCAGCAATAAAAAAAAAAATTAGACTAACACGAACGTAGATGTAGCTCGTAGAGTAAACTAACCCACTTTTTGTTTAACTTTACCTACTTTTTTTTCTTATCCTCTCCTTACTTGCATGTCTGTTGTTTGCATGGTATGACTGTGAGTTAAGACTGTGTTTGCATGGTTTGTAAGCGTTCTTATTTTACTTCTTTTCATCTTTCACCCCTTTCCTATTCTCTCCGACTATTTTTCTGACTTGTCGGCAGTGGCCGGCGGATGATGATTGTGAGTCTTTTTTCTCTTTTTCTGAATGAATGTTAACCCACGAGTGATAGGTGTTTCTACTTACTTAACCACTTATTCTCTTCTCTTAACCCCCTACTCTTTCCTTTCTCTCGGGCAGACCTTAGATGGATCTTAGGGTCTTTGTTAGCCTTAGCTTCTGTAGATCTGTAGATCTCTGGCTGTGGGCAGCTCAGCAGGGGGAATCCCCTCCCAGTCCCCACCAAATGATTTAGGTGACAACTTGATTTGCTTCAGGTTCTGATTTCTTTCTGACTCATCCTGTGGACCTGTGAAAAAAGAAATGTCATTGAAATTTGGATAGGCCTACTGATTATGATTACATAAAATTAAGTTAATTGAACTTCTTAATATCTTCCTATAAACTCAGATAAAAGGTTGTGTTGTTATAGGTACAAGACTTAATTATTCAAAGTAATGACAATTTCATATATCTATCATATCAAAATATACAGAAAGTTTGGGTCACACATAACATTTCGAATAATTTGAATTACACAATATTTATATTACGAAGTAATCAAAATTATCAAAAAGGAGGGAAAACACATGCATTCACAATCAAAACGCCAGCATTTGTGACTATGTGAAACTTAGAAACCATACTGCACACCAAAAATAACCAAAGTTGACCACACATATCAATGGCACATTGATATACGATGCTACAGTCATATTTAGGTTATATTTCAAACCTTTATGGTCAAATATAAGTAGGTAAATGGCTTTTTTAAACAACACTAAAGACATTTCTAAGTTTGCTAGATAATATGACATCATTTGAGCATTAGTAGTTTTTGAATTGTTGACTTTATTAAAATTGACACACCTTACTGTCCTACTCTGCCCAGTTAGCGGGTACAGTGAGACATTTTTCATTACAGTTTCACAGTTTAGTGGTCCATATATATAGCTAAAAGTCTGTGAGGTTATATGTCTTATATTAGTCTACACAATGTGTGAGTTTCAGTTATATTTGTCAATAAATAAATCTCTAAGAACTAAAAGAAATTTTTCTGTCCCACTGTGACCCACCTTCCCTCAATACTGTCAGTGTTGAAGAAAACCAAGCAGAAAATACTTGCTTACTTTTGGCCATGTGTAATTATCGTACTCTGTAGTAATGTAATGAGGTTGGCACTGACAGTCAGTTCCTTCTCGAATCCCCTGATCACAACTCAAGGACCGATAGGGGTCAGCGGATCCCCGGTTGAGAAGCATTGCTTTACAGTATATTAATTATTTATAAATTTTCGAATGAAGGTGTTATATATATATATATATATATATATATATATATATCAGGGATGGGAAACTGATAAATTTTTAAGTCCAGTTTTCGATTTCATTTTAAGTTTGAAAAATATCGATTTCAGTTTCGATTTCAGTTTTTAACTTTTTTTCGATTTAAGTTTATTTTTCGATTCAAGTTTTATATTTTTAAGTTCGATTCAATTCAAATTTCGATTCAAGTTTTTTTAAAATTGGAATAAACATTTGGAGAAAGAATATTTGGAGAAATACCAAGGAGATTAGAGTAACATTCCAAATGATTAACATTTGAGTTGAAGTTTGGTCATTCCCACGGATTATCTCACTCACTTATGTAGATATAGATAGTATAGCTATTATCGAACTGAAAAATTTAATGGTCAGGAAAAAACTGAAGGCGTCCTTACCAAGTGATTAAACTTGGGTCAACGAAAGGAGCACAGTCATTATTGAAAAGTATTTTGATATGGGATAAAAATTTTCCTCCCTAATTCTTTTTCTTTCATTTTTAAGACCATTATCTCTAGTACTTTCAGCCGCGTTATTTTCCACATCGAATTAAAGGATAATTGGATATTTTAAATCCATACAAATGTTAAGTCTCACAAAAAGGAAAATAATTCACGTTATTTATATTTTTTTTACAATCCAAATGCTCCTCAAAACTGAAACGAAAAACTGTTATTTTTAATCTATTCGAATTCAGATTTCAGTTTTTGATTGTTTTTCAATTTCAGTTCGAATTTCGATTTTAGTTGTCAGATTTTTTTTCAGTTCGTTTTTTTTCGATTTCAGTTCATGAAATAATACCGGTTTTATCAGTTTATCGATTCCAGTTCGATTCAGTTTCCCTTCCCTGATATATATATATATATATATATATATATATATATATATATATATATATATATATATATATATATATATATATATATAATTATAAATATATGTAAATAAATATAATTATTTATATATATATATATATATATATATATATATATATATATATATATATATATATATATATATATATATATATATATATATATAACTGCCAAAATTATTCAACGTCATTCATTAATTTTTCGTTTTTTATGAGGAAAGTGGTATTTTCCGTTTGGGGGTTAGCAGCGAATTTTAATGAAAATCGGTGTACTAATGTAGTTTTGGTCACTGATTTCAAAAATAACTCTTTTTTTGGAGAAATGAAAAACAAACATGTTAGAGCATTTTAAATAATTAATATGCGTTTTCACTAGCTTAAACTAGTTACAGAAGATTGTGTTAAATTTAGCCAGTCACAAACTGCTACTGTTTATGAAAAAGTGCTCTAAGTGTGGGAAAGTGTGTTCCTTTGATAGAAATACCCAGTTCTTTCGCTGCCAAAAGCGTCGGTCAAACGGTAAAAAGTGCAACTTTAAATTATCCCTAACGAAGAATGTTTTTTGAAGGATCCCAACAGATCTGTAAAAGTAGCAGAAAAAAATCAAGAATGAATGCCTAGTTAGGTCAATTGAATGCCCGGTTAGGTCAACTGTCCGCCCTTGACGAGTGGTTAGGTTAAGTCATGATATTTTCGTTAAAAACACATTAATTATTTAAAGTGCTCTAACATGTTTGTTTTTCATTTCTCCAAAAAAAAAGTTATTTTTGAAATCAGTGACCAAAACTACATCAGTATACCGATTTTCATTAAAATTCGCTGCTAGCCCCCAAACGGAAAAGATCCGATAAAACTTAGTATAGAAGAAAAGTATATAATTTAAGCTACACTATGTTAACCCTTAAATAATTCGTTATATTCTTCAATTGTAGTATCAGGGAAGTACAACCACGCATAAATTCTACGTTATATGTGTAATGCATATGGCATTTATTCAGTAAAACAGTTGATTCCTTTATTTATTTTTTACCAAATTCTTTATTTGCTTCTAAATTCCTATTTTTTTATTAATACTGAATTGCAGCAGAGTTTAAAAATTGAATGTAACTCATAATAATAATAATCATAATAATAATAATAATAATAAACACTTATAACGGAAAGAGTTTCGATAGAAAGGCAATGCACTGAATTAGCGGCTAAAAATTGGGGAACTGTATAACTTGTTCTTTGATCTAATGGTACAACTATATAGTTTAACTGTTAACCAAATATGATTTTAGTGTTTCAGTTTCAGTTTAAAGTTTGCGATTACGATTAAGAGAGAATTTATAATTAAACGATGCAAATATTTCAGTATGTCAAGTTGATGGCGAACTTTACCAACCTGACGATGACCTTCCGACCAAAAATGCTTGCGAATACTGCACTTGCAAACCACCAGGTTTCGCTTGCCAAATTATCAAGTGCGAACACAAGCCAGGATGTCGCTCTTTGCAGCGCTCTGGACTTTGTTGTCCAGAATATATTTGCGGTATGAAATGAAATATAAATATAGAACTATAAAGATGTTATACGTGATGTGCATGGAGACTAAATTAACTATTAGTTTTGAATTTAAAAAAGGATCAAACCGAGAACAGTTGCATTCAGTTCGCGTACCTGAATCATTTTTGCCCGTAGGATAAATTTAAAAGTAATATTTGTAATGTGAAACCATGGCCCTTTTATTGTGCTGTTAGAAGTAGTTCAAGCATATACAATTAAGCGCTTCTGTTCTGTTTGCGTATAGCTAGAATTTACATCTACAGTACATACAAGGGTACATCCCTCTCAAATTATTTAATACCTCAGTATAGACAGTAATAAATTCTTAATATATTTTTATGCATAAACACAAAGTTTCTTGAATTTCAAAGAAACGAAAGTGAATGTGTGCACAAAAAATATTAGGTGTTGCCAATGAGTCTTATGTCTCGAATAAAGGAACTGACATTAAAAAGCAGTGTAAGCGAAACTTCTTCATCAAAAGAAACGTGCAAATGTTAAAACAAGGAGGCGAATTCCTCACGAAAGGATCCTTGTGTGAATCTTGCAAGTAAGCTTGATTAGAGTAAACAATTTAAAACTGTACGAGACATTAAAAAGATTCACGGAATAAAAGAAGCTCATTCTTGGGAAAGTGTGGAGTATAATCTCATTGGATAGGAAGAAGGGGGTGCTAGAAACAAAAGGCGTAGGTTATTAAATGTAGATTCAAATGAATCCCTTAGATCATGGATGGAAAAGGAGGATGTCAAAAGTTAAGGGTTCGAGGTTTTATAGCACCCTGAACCACCACGCCAATGTGTATGGAAATGAAGAAGATGTACTGAATTTTCAGTCTCTAGATTATGAGGAAAATGTAAAACCTTGAAGGTGAAAGTATGAGAAGAGAAGGACCTATAGAAATGAAAGAATGAGAAGAGGAGGACCTATAGAAGAGAAGTGAGACTGTAATATCGGCATAAATGAACTCGTAGGCGGCAGGAATTCGCATGTGTATAATAAACACTCTTCTTAGGAAGATAAGAAACTGACGTGCAATGCACTGAAATAAAGGGACATGGTTCGGGGATTCAAACAGAAGAAAAGAGTCATCAATATGTTTTCTGTAAAAAACAAGTTAGAAACTGAGAGAACAGTCATTTAGTCGCTTAGTTTCATAGTGACAAAGAAATGTATTGCGAAGGTGGAACCAAGGGGCAAGCGCATTTGAACACCTTCAGATTGTTTACAGTACTCGTTGTTAAATATAAATATATTATAAATGTAAATATAATAATAATATATAAATATATTATTATAAATATAATATATAAATATATTATTATAAATATAATATATAAATATATTATTATAAATATAATATATAAATATATTATTATAAATATAATATATAAATATATTATTATAAATATAATATATAAATATATTATTATAAATATAATATATAAATATATTATATTTAACAACGAGTACTATAAACAATATGAGGGTGTCCAATTGGTTATACTAACCCAATATCTCTTGTACTGTATTAGCACTGATGATGGAATATGTGTATTCCGAAACGTTGGTGTCAATTAAAAATTGCCGAATGTTTTTCATCTCTCCGGTGTTCCTCCTCATTTTATATATATAAATAATCTAAACAGCCTCACATGATGAAATATTCCAAAACCTGTATTTTACCTGTTTGCGAATAACTTCGGTCGGAAGTAAAGTGTTTGCATCGCCGATATGCCGAAGGCAAGCAGTTCTCACAGTATTTCCCTGTTTACTTGTGGCAAGGTCGAGATGCAAGTCACTAAGAATGTGGATGCGATAACGGACACATTGCTAAAAAATATGAGCCTTTTACACTTATTTCATTCATTTGCTGACATTATACAGTACTCAATACAGATAAAAGCAATGCGGGAGAGCGACCAGAAGACCATAAACAATGACAGAGTGAAAAGAACAGCATGTCCTTCTTATTCTAGATACGTAAACTAACTTTCAGTATTCTGATGGTGACAGCGTTTACTTAAATGAAATGAGCTATAGTACAGTACATCAACATCTCTACCGTCTTGATTATAAGAGATCCGTAACGCGTAGGAAACCCTTTTTTCATAAAGACAAACGGAGTCGAAAGGAGGGGGATACGGAAATGGTAGTTGGACGCTTGACGTTCGCATTTATGGGTAATAATTCTTTGATAAATCCAGAGTTTACATTTCACGTTTGGAGATTGAATGTAAGTGTAGAGTAGTGGTTCCCAACGTTTTCTTTCTCAAGGCATCCCAATGTTCTTCTTTTGCGGCACTGCCAAAAATTTCATTTTCTTTTTGCCAAGCAACTTCAAACTGGCCATATCAATTTCCGGATGGACGTAATAAATCACGAATGCTTTGTTTACTTGAAAATGTGCATATCTTCAGTAACTGCAATTTTCAATTTTTTATTTTTCTCATTTTCCTAAAAGTTAGCGGCACTCCGGTAGTGAAACATTGGTGTAGAGAAGTCCATCTGAAGCCTTCCATCGTCAGTGTCTTCATCCCACTGTGAAATATGTTGGAATAGGTGTAATGATGTGTACACCAATTTGTTCTTCGTAGGGGAACGCTTAAATCGTATTTTTCTATTTTCGGTTTCCTTAATCTCCTTTGTTACCCCTTTCCTCACTTCCAGTCCCACTCTCTTTGTATATAGTTACCTTCTTTTATGCTTCCCCAGCGATGGTAGTTAAGTGGGTAACACCGTTTCCCTAGAGGTGAAGTGAAGACTTTGAGGTCGGGGGTTCGAATCCCGATGATACTGGTAATAATAATGCGGGAGTTAGAGCAATGGGCCGCATTAGTTGGCCTGAGCGCTGTGCAAGTTTCTGGCTCTCCTCACTGATTATTTTTTCTCTCCTATTCTTCTCCACGCACCTGAAGATTTCAGATTTCAGTATATGCCGAAAAATTGTGCTTTCAGTAAATCCACTTCTCACTATGCCTTTGTTTAATATATATATATATATATATATATATATATATATATATGAGATGAATTTCACACTTAAACACGTGAAACGAATGAATGGTGCAAACCCACAAGGAAAAAGAAAAATTATTCCAAGGCCTTTCGTGTATTCAGCAATTCCCTGACGAAGTGTATTGCTGAATACATGAAAGGCCTTGGAATAATTTTTTTATTTTTCCTTGTTGGTTTGCATTATATATATATATATATATATATATATATATATATATATATATATATATATATATATATATATATATATATATATTATATATATATATATATATATATATATATATATATTGATTTGCGCTAAAAGGAAAAACATACACTTGACAGGTAGTAAAGAAGCTTAAACAAAGCTTACCAGCCTTCAAACAGTTCACGACAGAGTAAAATGAAAATTGTCCATCAATACTAAAATATTAATGCCCATTGACCCAGGGTTTATAACTTTATTTTATTATCGAGTGTGTGTGTGTATATATATATATATATATATATATATATATATATATATATATATATATATATATATATATATATATATACACAGTAATAGCCAGAATGGATGCATAGAGGCAGAAATACGTAAATGGTAGTTTATTATTTTTATTTATTTTGGCTAAACAATTGGTTTTAAACATCCATATGACACAGTTCTAAATAACTAGACACAACCGAATGCAAAAATGTCACATACAGCTAGTATTTTGTATGTTTGCATTTATTTTCGATCACTGCAGAAATTCTGCGAGGCATTAATAAACACAGTCTTTCGCAAAAGTCTACAGTAATTTCTTCTACCGAAACTGCTTTAATGGCTTCTTTTAAGGCAGTTTTTGATGTAGGATTCCTAGCAGCTACTTTCCTTTTCAACAATACCCAATAGTTCTCAATGGGGGTTGAGATCCGGTGAATTACCTGGCCAAGGACCAAGTATCCGTACACCATTCTGGTTTAACCATCCTTTGGCAATTTTCGTTTGGTAGCATGGGGCGCCATCATATGGTTCAAGCCTGAAGGGACAACAATAAACGGGAAAGTTTACCTTGAAGTGTTACAAGAGAAGCTGTTACATTTTATGGAGATTCACAATTGTGGTTGGTTCCAGCATGATGGAGCCCCATGCTACCAAACGAAAACTGCCAAAAGATGGCTAAACCAGAATGGTGTACGGATACTTGGTCCTTGGCCAGGTAATTCACCGGATCTCAACCCCATTGAGAACTATTGGGTATTGTTGAAAAGGAAAGTAGCTGCTAGGAATCCTACATCAAAAACTGCCTTAAAAGAAGCCATTAAAGCAGTTTCGGTGGGAGAAATTACTGTAGACTTTTGCGAAAGACTGTGTTTATCAATGCCTCGCAGAATTGCTGCAGTGACCGAAAATAAAGGCAAACATAAAAAATACTAGCTGTATATGACATTTTTGGATTCGGTTGTGTCTAGTTATTTAGAACTGTGTCATATGGATGTTTAAAACCAATTGTTTAGCTAGCCAAAATAAATAAAAATTACCATTTTATCGTATTTCTGCCTCTGATGCATCCATTCTGGTTATATATATATATATATATATATATATATATATATATATATATATATGCGATGAATTTCACAATTAAACACGTGAAATGAATGAATGATGCAAACCCACAAGGAAAAAGGAAAATGATTCCAAGGCCTTTCGTGTATTCAGAAGTACACCTCGTCAGGGAATGACCTGAATACACGAAAGGCCTTGGAATCATTTTTCTTTTTCCTTGTGGGTTTGCATTTTATATATATAAGTATTTTTTAAAAATAAAATTCTCATGACTTGTGAATCGTCTTTGTTACAGATTGCAAACTCAATGGAAAGGTTTACCACAATGGAGATCGAATAAAGGATCATTTGGATCCTTGTGAAGATTGTTATTGTATAACGGGAGACATCACTTGTTCCATAATTGAATGCTCATCTCCATCGAATCGCTGCATTGCTATCCCGGTCGAGGGAAAGTGTTGTCCTACCTACAACTGCACATTTGAAACCGCCCGTAAGATTAACATTTCATTTCCTGTGGCCACGGATATAGCTTAGATTAGTTTTAATGTTTATAATGGATAATACGACTCAGTATCTATCTTAAGCATTATTACTAAATATTTTAAATTTCTGGTCTTCCTCAAATTACGAGACATACGAAGAAACCCAACAAAACCATCATTAAATGCCTTCTACAAATTAATGCAATTAATGAGATAGGGATGAGGGTGTAATTCTGTGCAAGATGAGTACTAATACGCTGTAAAGTGATATAAAGCCGAAGATTTTGAACTTCATGAACTGTTTGGTCCATCTTTAGAATAACACTCTCTTCACAAACGGCAAGGTTGGCTATAATAGAAGCATTAAATCATGGGTGGGACGAAAATTTTATTTTCAGAGAAATCGGGACTGGTACACACGCATTTGGTTGTTTGAAATTTGAATTAGTCTTAAACAGCTGAACATTTTTTTGCTATTATTTGATGTCGTATAACCATCCTCTTTAAAATGTGTTTTTTTTTTTTTATTTCTTAATTTCCTCTCTACCCTCTTCACCACATATTTTTTATCAACATACAACTCTACCAGAATAAAATGAATCCCCCCAAAATGCGTAACAAAGACAATTTAACAAGTGTAACTCGTTGCTGCATTCGTTCATCCTCGTCAAACGAGGGACTGGAAGACTTTTGTCTCAGACCATCAGTTTAATTTAAGATTCAAAATTTAATATAACATACTCTTAATCTTGAAGTATTATGTATGAATAAGGAATTTTTAATATACAATTCTGAAGGAACTGTAGCGAAGATATAAGTAACACGATACTGTACTTCCAAATAAGTGCATTTTACACAAAATTCCTTTTCAGCGACGATACAGTTTTCTCGATAAAAATAAATGATACCACCCATAGGACGCTAATCATCGACCAAGGCGGCCATTGGTGTTTAAAAAACGAACGCAAAGAGTTCACTTGACGTATAGAGCTTGTAAACATCGTAAATGCCAATCTGTTACAACGAACAGCTCAACGTATTTTGCGTAAAGTGAGCCAGAGGGGCCGTGTGGCTCGATGAGAATTCCTATAAACACAGGCGGCAATGCGAAGGAATGATGATAGACTTTTGCCATTTTGAAGGTCTGTTCTGTTCTCGGACAAGTTTCTCTTTAATCAATTTAGATCTAATCGGTCACATAGATATAGAGAATTACTACAGAAACATTTCAGGAATCACGCAGGCATTTCCATTTAATCCTTTGACACCTAAGATATCTTGCATAAACTCTATTGCCTACGCCTGCACGTCTCTGGATCGTCGGCTACGTAAACGAATGCTTCTTTCGGTATCTGTGGCAGCTATAAAGGGAACTTCTCCTAAACTCTGGCAAAATTATGACCCTGCTACGATGCAAAAACTTACTGATTTTATGCCAAGACGTGTCCAAGCTCTTCGTGAGCCCCGTGCAAAAGCTACTCAACCGTAATTGACTGTTTTCCTATTCTGTCCACATTTGGAGCGTATGTTATGTGGCGTAAAATTTTACAAGGATGCTCATTATATTCTGGCACAGTTGACGGTTGTCCAATGTGCACCTACCTCTGTCACATAAACCCCAACAGTTTACCTCTGCAAAATACATTTCACTCTAAAATACTCATGCAGCGCAGATTATTTCCAACTTTCTTTATTCATTCATATACATTGACAGTTTTGAAGTCGTAGTATTTTTGTCGAAGGGCTTTTTCAATTTCCTTTGGACGAAGGAATTAAAGATAAAAAGATATTAATGGATGTATTTAAAATAGATCGATAGTTTTGCATTTTGATTAACCTTTGATCAATCAGCCACTTTATTAATGAAGTCTTTTAAGGATCTGAACAAATATATATATATATATATATATATATACACACACACTCGTATATATATTATGCAAACCCACAAGGAAGAGGAAAATCTATGCCAAGGCCTGAAAAATTATTCCAAAGCCCTTAGAATAATTTTTCCTTTTCCTTGCGGGTTTGCATCATTCATTTATTTCACGTTTTCACGTGTTTAATTGTATAATTCATCCCGTATATATATATATATATATATATATATATATATATATATATATATATATATATATATATATATATATATATATACCAACTGTATGAAAAAATTGAGAAAGAAGAGACCATTCATTCACTTAGTATACTCCGGTATGGTAGCTGCTTTGTATTCCAGCTTTCATGAAAGTGTTACTTTGCTCCTAAGTTATTGTGAATGATTTACTTAATACAACGATGAATTCAAGTTAAATTAGGTTAGGTGAATCTGGGTTAATTAGGATAATTTTATCTCCAGTTATATCTATTTAATTAATAGATTTCCAGCCACTATTTAAATATTTCAGGAGCTGAGTTACATGCGAGTTGTTTTTGAGAAGGCAAAAACGAACAAAGAGCGAACCATTTTTAACTGTTAATTATTTAATAGGTTTGCTAATGAATTTATGTAAATAACCTAATTATTATGTATAATGCAATGAAACTGCAGTATCGGATGGCCTCTGGCTAAGTTAACTTACTTTATGTAAACTTCGCTTATAGTTTTTAAAGATATTACGTTCGAATGAGTTTCGACGATTGGTCAGTCACTTCCATTTCCAGGCAAAAACTTGGTTTCAACACTATAAAAAAATTCTGAGATCTCAACTTCCCCGACCAAACCGGGACATTCAGCTATTTTATTGTGGCTAATGCCAGACTATTTAGACTTAGAGACGACCTTATTGCACTGAAGTGTTAAACAGGCATCTATTAGAATAGAACATATTTGTGGTACAACGTTTTCAGAATGTGTTTATTACTAGCATGAACACTTTCATATTCATGTACTAACATTTATCTAGTTTCCTTATAGTGATCTCAAACCATTTTCTTCATTTCAGAAGATGCAACTGAAACTATTGTCGACGATGAAACAACAGATAGTCCTACTGGTGAAGTGGCTGTAGATACCGATGACAGTCAGTCAGGTTATTTAGAATCTAAAGAAGTAACAACTACAGGTCCAATTCATGATATCAAACAGGTTGATGTGGACGAAACTACTAAAGGAGAAGAGGAGAATTTGCTAATAAGTGAGGGTTACACAGAACTCCCAGATGTTCAGCGCGATACGGAGATTTTAGAACAAGAAAAACAGGTGACAACGGAAGAAAATTCACTAATTCAAAACGATCAGCCAGAGAGTATTACCATAGGAATAAGAGAGGACGTTACGGAAAGGTTCCCCGTTGATGTTTCTTTAATTGAGCTAACAGAAAGAACAGATGTAGCCATCACCGCAGTGACTGAAAGAGGTAACATGCCGACTGAAGAGGAAGTCACTACAATTCCAGCTATAAATTTAGAAAAATCTGAAGAGGTGTACTGGACGTCTTTGCTGCGTGAAAATACCAATAATGATCAGGAAAAACCACCACCAACGGTTGAATCAGTTGACTTGAAAACACTTGAAAAAAATACTGAAACTACTGATTCGAACAACCAAGAGGTAGAAGAAACTGAAGCTACAACTGCAGTAAATGAAAATATCCAGACTGTGTCTACAGCTGATTTGAAGCCTAGTGACGAAATATTGCGCGTCTCCGAAACACTTGAGGAGAAAGAATCGACTACAGGAAAAGAAGTAGAAACCACTACTGACAGTATTATTTATGAAAAATCAGTTACAACAAAAAATACTGATTTAGAGGATGAGAAGAATGAAGGTACACTAACCAATGAGGTCGACGAATCCGACGTTAGTAATTTAAATAAACTTTATAAAGAAGAACAACTCACGACTGAGTTTCCCATTCAAGATGACATCGAAACCACAGAACTGAATACATTACACGATGTACCCGAGGTGGCTGACGAATTGTTTAGATCAGATATTGAAGAATTAAAAGAAAAATTGATTATTACCCAAAAGGAAGAGAGAGAGCCTCAAATCAACGAAGAAAGTATGCTGACAGTGAACGACGAATCAATAGGTGGTTATGAAACTACGACTCAAGTTTTAATCTCAGAATTTAATAGTGGACACAAGGAGGATGACTCTAGTTCTGCCTTCACTTCGAATCCTTTGTATGAAGATTATTTAGGTGATTTAACTAGGTTGGATGCAACGGAAATACCAGCAACTCAAGCTTCTGAAGAAAACAGAAAGAAAACTGATTACTGGATAGATATGATGGAGGACCAAAGAAATCCAACTGATGTACTGCAAGAAACTGGCACAGAGAAGGACATTTTGAATGAACAGGAAATAAGTTTAAAGAATGAAGAAACAGCTACTGATTATGCAGCTACAGAAGATACAACAAACCTATATTTAAGAAGTGATTTACAGTTTTCTGAAGATGTGACAAGTACAGAAGCCTTACGCACGGATGAGCAATCAACAACTGAAGCAGTTAATGAAGAACTCATAGCAATTGAAGTTACAACGGTTTCTCCAATAGAAATTTTGATATCAGCGACTCAGCCTCGTCAAAGTGAAGATGAAGAGTTGGCAAAGGATAAAGAATTTACTCTTAATGAATCTCAAATGGAAACAACAGCTGTAAATGAAGCCGAAATTATAACTGAAGCTCCAGGTGAAAAAGAATTCAGATTGGAAAGTAAAAATTTGGCTGACAATGAAGAAAATATTGAATTTTCAGATATAGAAACGATAACACAAATCACAACCGATGATCAAACCACTGAGTTTCCAGAAACTGAGCCAGAAGCAGTAGCTGTGATAAACGACAACGATAATGCGCAAGTTTCTTCGGGTAATCGAGGAAATGTAATTGATGAGGTTGATGTTTCTGAAGTTCAGGACTTAACTAAAGGTATATCTGTAGTTGAAAGTGAGACAGAAGGTTCTGTCAGTGATCTTGAAGAAGAGAATAAATCTCAAAACGAAACTGCTGCAGATACCAAAATAAATGAAACAAATAAAAGTAGCAAACCTGAAGTTACGTTAGATCACCCCTCAGAGATCAGCACTAAAACGGAAATCAATGGGGTAATAGGCACTGATGATGATTCTACTTTTGAACAACGACAAAACAATGTGAATATATTTGATAAAATCATGGAGAAGGACCCCGTTAAAGATGAAACGGTAGAGCTTGAAACATCAGAAAAAACCACAAGACTTGAACATCAGTTTGCGCACCTTGCCAGAAAATATGGACTCAGACCATTAACGAGAAGAACTTTTAGGGAGAATGCCAAACAAAGAAGACAAAATCGCAGCCGGAATAGAAAATCTTTGTTGAAACGTCAGTGATTCTTTTGACTTATCGTCTGAAATAGTCTTTCTGTGAAATAAAGAAGAATTGTCCTTTAAAACAAATGAACCAGATACCCGATGTTTCAACGTAACTATACGAATGCAGTGATTAAAGTTTTCTTGTCTTATCATAATGTTCATTGCTAAACGTTCTGGACTTGTAAACAGAAAGATATGTGTCATTTAGATAAAAATGAAATAACTTTGGGCATTCCTATGTCATAATCAAATGTTTTGGTTAATTTTTGGATAGCAATAATTAAATATTAAAGTGACGAAAACAGAGTGAAACAGCTTTTTATGATATGTTTAATGTTGTAATGACTGTTATAGCGATTCGGGAATAGGGATATCTATTAACGTTTTATATTTATCATCACACAATCAGTATTTATCTCTGTGCATTAGTCTTAGTTCTTCATTATCACTATAAAGCTGAATGAATACATACATACATATCTATTATTTATATTTATGTACATACGTAACCTCTCTTATTATGCAAGAGGTAATGCATGAATAAGTAGTCAATAACTAACCCTTAAATGAAACTTGTTTACAAAAAATCCAATAAAACAATTACTAAGATGAATTTTATTTATTCTGTTTAAATTTTAACCCTCTTTCGAAATTTGTTCTTCGAAAATGACAGTAATACGAAGAATTTCTTAAAAAAGCATTATATGGCGCGCAAAAAATGTACAATAAAGAAAATGAATTATACACATTCTATCGTACATTATACAATGAAAAGAAAATACATGTGATATTAAACTAATACTGTGAAACACAATAGGTCATCAGAGATGATGAACCAAAACAAAAGGTAGTTTAAATAATTTTGCCATTCTAAACACGACTTTGGCTCGGTGTGGACACTAGTTTATATGGAAATATCCAACAAGGGCTTGAACTAAAGGACATAGTAAGTGTTAAACTCTTCGTATTAAAGTGTACTAAGTTTATATCTTACCCTCAGCAAAAGTGTATAGGACACTATGAACAGCAAATATTTGGATAACAAAACGTCTGGGTGTAAACTCTGCCAAATCCTGATCGCTCTCGTATATAAAAAATTTAAAGTGTTTGACAGCTCGTCTACAGATTTCAGAATGTATACTAGTGGTATATAATGCATGTGAACAAATGGCTTTTAATTTCAGAGATGCCAAGTCCACCGCCATGGCGGTAGAACTAATGCTTTTTCCCGTTTTCCTAAATTTCTACCGTTATACTGTTTCAAATGCGAAATCTTATTTGGTAGTAGATTTCGCATTTAAAGCGGTAGAACGGTAGAAATTCTCAAAAACGGGGAAAAAGCGTGAGTTCTACCGTCAGGGTACCTTGGCACCTCTGTAATTTCATTCGTTGCAGGAAAAGATCCCCCGGAGGAAAATACCCCCCCCCCTCCCCCGAGGAAAAAATCCCCCTAGGAAAAAATCCCCCTGGAAAATATCCCCCGAGGAATAACTCCCCCATTAGTCATGAAACATATAAAAAATTATCTAGAAATGACATAACTTGTTGCTCAGACTCAAGTGAACGGTTAACAAACCAACCAACCATCACTTCTCATAGTTCTATTTACAACCAACCGTCATTTCACATAGTTAAGTTTACGCAAGAATGCATGTTTAGTTTACCAGTATTAAAACACCAACTGAAATGAACAGAGAAGTGACGGTTCAATTTTAAAAGCGTTTGAACACCACCCATGGAATTTGTGAAGTCTAATAAAGGAGGAATGAAAATTTGTTATGAAGGCCATGTGTATGTGAAGCAAAAGAATTTAAGAATTTAGCAAACGATGTATAGTCATACGAATGTGAACAGCGCCGTTCAACTTCTCAATGCAAAGCTAAGATTAAAATGAAAGGAAATGAAATTGTCGGTGCGGTGAATGAGCATACTCATGGACCAGATGCAAGTAGGATAGAAGCTCTTAAAGCTTTGCAATAAATTAAAAATCGAACAAAAATCACCCATGAAACCCCGCAGCAAATAATTTCGCAGACAGTTGAATCTATGGATGAAGGTGCTGCAGCAAGTTTACCCACAATGGAACATTTGAGAAGGAATCTCAGGCAGTGTAGGCAACGAAATCAAAACTCTCTTCCAATACCATTGAATACTAAAGAGCTTGTAATTCCAGAAACGTACAGGCTTACAAAGGGTAATGAAAACTTTCTTCTTTATGATTCTGGCCCTATAGGTCAAAGAATTTTGATATTTGGAACTCTCCAAAATGTATCATACTTAGAAAAGTTTCAAGACTGGTACACCGAAGTTTCCAAGCAAATATTGGTTGTTCACATCCAAATATTTGGGCTTTTATAAGATGCATTCAAAAGGAGCAAGCTATACAACAAGTTTATGCTACTCAAGCTATGGCTGGTCATCCTTCTCATACGCAAAGAAAAAAATACAAGGGTGCAGTAGCTCGTATTAAAAGTATCGTAGATGATGTTGATAACCGATCCATTATAGATTATTTATCTGAAAGGAATCGCCTTCAATCTAAAATTTTAAACACGGCATTTTTTCACATACATTATCTATTCATTTTTAATTGTGTTTCTTAATAAAGAATAAATTTTATTTAGCATTATCTGTATCCTTATTTCTCATGACTAATGGGGGATTTATTCCTCGGGGGATATTTTTCCAGGGGGATTTTTCCTAGGGGGATTTTTCCTAGGGGGATTTTTTCCTAGGGGGGTTATTTTCCTCCGGGGGATCTTTTCCTGCAGCCAATTTCATTTGCTAAACATTTGAAGTTTCTTGACTTAGCAAGAGAGTGGCTTCGGAGTGAGCCCCGTCACCGGTGGGGTTCCACAGCGTTCTGTTCTGGGTCCTTTACTTTTTATCATCTGTATTAACTGAACCCGAGTTCAGCTAATATAGATGATAAAAAGTAAAGGACCCAGAACAGAATGCTGTGGAACCCCACCGGTGACGGGGCCCATTCCGAAGCCACTCTATTTATTACCACTCTCTGCTTTCTATCTCTTAACCAATCTCCAGTCTAGTCGGAAACGAGCCTGGTAGTTTCTAGTCCTCTAACTTTAGTCATCAATCTCGCGTGAGGGACTTTGTCAAAGCTTTTTGAAAGTCGAGATACAGTATATCTATTGCTCTAGTTGCGTCGTATAAAATATAAATGCTATGGAAAATTTTCTAACAGTTTTGTTAGACAAGATCTATACTGCCTGAATCCATGCTGAGTATAGAAAATTAAATTGCTTAATTTGAGGTGATGCACGATACGTTCTGTAATTCCAACAGCTTGCCGACAATTGACGCTAAACTGATCGGGCGGTAATTACAAGGATTTTGTTTATCTCCCTTTTTAAAGATTGGCGTTACACTTGCTAATTTCCAGTCGGTTGGAACGTCCCCTAATTCAAATAATTGTTTGAATATGGTTACTAAATCATCAACAATATTGTACCTCTTTTAATACTCTTAGAAGAAATAAATCAGAACCGGGTGGTTTGTACTTATTCTTCTTGTCAATTAACTGTTGTACTTCATCTCTCGTAAAACTTATGGTATCTTCCGTGAAGACTATAACGAAGAACTCGTTTAACGTATTAGCTGTATCTATATCACTGAATTTCAGTATGCCATCCATATCTTTGACGGAACCTACAGAATTTTTAATTGGCTTTCTGCTGTCAATATACGTAAAAAAACTCTTTAGGGTTAACTTTATAAAGTAAGGCAACTCTAACTTCTTCATCACGTTGAGAGAGAGAGAGAGAGAGAGAGAGAGAGAGAGAGAGAGAGAGAGAGAGAGACTGATGATGTTAGTTGCATTATTTAGCCTTCTCACTAACAGCCACGGTCATATAAAAGAGGGAACCTATAGCTTAACGTGGAACCCGAACCACTGTTCGCTACATCATTTAGACGCATAGGACAATCACCTATCCACCTACTAACCCAACCAAACCTTTTGAACTTCGATGATCCATCGGAAAGCGGTGTTGCGGTGTTGAGGTTAAAATTTACGTACATTTTGTTCTTTGATAAAGTTTAGAACACATTATGGAGCCTGGGTTAAATCATAAATGATTTTAGCACAAAACGATTAATTATTTAAGTAATTGCAATTTTATAGTTCAAGAGGTATGATTAAAAACGTTATTTTACTTAATATTTTATTAATTTATATATATATAGGCAAGCTAGATCTTTCTGCTCTCGATCTACGGGCAGAATATCTGTGTATCTATCTGTATATATGTACAGTATATATATGAAAATGAAATTGAAAACGAAAAGGTTTATTGGCAGACTATAGTCCATATGACAAATACTATTAATACACTGACAGTTCACATACGAAGGATACAAATATATAGAGTTGATTAGAAATAATACAGTAATGTCGAAATTAAGTGGAGCTACAGACAGACGTTTTCGTACCAAGAATTCCATAGCTTAGAGGATAAATGGCAGGACTCATGGATAGCTTGGATGATCGTGTTGGTTGATTTTTTAATTCTTTGCATTAGACTGTGTTGAGCACGTCTTGTTACCTCCGGGAAGCTCGGGACATTGGGGGTAGCAAACTTTTGTAAGAGTCTAAAAGACCTGTTGTACAGCAAATTTAGAGTTCTGCCAGAACCTTTTTTATAATTCACCCAGAGTTACTGTCCGTATATATTACTGCAGAAAGTATGAGAGTGTCTTTAGCTTCACTTGTACAGAATCGAAAGTTCCTTATAGTCATATTCGCTTTACCACAAAGGCTCCGAGATTGTTTTCTTATATCCGAGTCATCACTCAAGGAGCTGGTAATAGTTTGACTCAAATACTTAAACTCTTGTACTTCCTCCATTACTTCACCTTTCATTTTAAACCTAATATCAGCTGGCTGATTACAGCTTTTACGATGAAATTGCATAACCTTAGTTTTGTAACATTAAAAAGAATATCATGTTTCTGCGATTACACTTCGCAGACTTTTAGTAGCCGATCCAGACCTTTAACAGAGGGACTTATTAACACCATATCATTGGCATAAACTAAGTTATTTATCATTGTGTTATCTATACAACATCCCACTGTTGCCTCATTAAGTGAAGCAATTAATCTGTCAATATACACATTAAACAGCTTAGGGGAGAACAAGAGGAGCCAAAACATTCGGATAGTACATTGCTTTGTGCTTTACAGGTTTACTCATACATGGTGTTTTGCCGGATACAATGTTATCCGTTGTTTTGGTGCCAGTACTAAAAGATAAAAAGGGTAAAATTAACAGTAAAGATAACTATAGGCTAATAGCTTTGGCCAGTATTATGTCTAAGGTGTTTGAATATATACTCATTAATAGACTTGAATGTTACCTGTATACTAGTGATAACCAATTTGGTTTCAAAAAGAAACACAGTACTAATATGTGTGTGTATGCCTTGAAGGAAATGGTCTGTAAATACCAAACTCTAGATGCTAATGTATTTTTGTGTTTCCTGGATGCCTCTAAAGCATTTGATCGTGTTAATCATGACAAATTATTCATGAAACTTGTAAATCGTAATGTACCTGGTTACTTGGTCCGTATATTAATATTCTGGTATAATCACCAGAAAATGATTGTAAGATGGGGTGGGCTTAATTCAGAACCATTCTCTGTGACCAGTGGTGTCAGGCAGGGAGGGATACTATCCCCTTAATTATTCAATGTTTATATGGATAATCTATTTGTTGTGCTGAACACCTGTAAAATGGGCTGCTATATTGGTACAATGATTGTTAATCATCTGATGTATACAGATGATCTAGTTCTTATTTCTCCATCTGTAAAAGGGCTCAGCACACTTTTGAAGGTGTGTGAAAGGTATGGGAAGGATAATGACATAAAATATAATTCTGATAAAAGTCATGTTATGATTATGAGGACCAAAGCCTACAAGTATATAAAATTTCCTGAATTTCAATTGAATGGTATAGTGCTGTCAGAAGTAACCCAGACTAAGTATCTTGGCCACATACTAACGGATAAGTCTAACGGATAGTCTTTCAGATGACTGTGATATTCTAAGGTAATGTAGACAATTATATGCTCAGGGAAATACTTTGGTTAGAAAATTTCATATGTGTTCATTAGATGTTAAGTTGATTTTGTTCAAAACTTTTTTTGCTCAAAATTCCAATGTATACAGCTCATTTGTGGTGGAACTACAGGATGTATAATTTGAGGAAATTATGTGTTGCATATAATAATATGTTTAGGATTTTATTAAGGACTCCAAGATTTGTAAATGGTGCTCCTTCTAGTGTCAGTATGCCGTTTGTAGTCAATAAGGTGCCTAACTGTGCCAATGTCATTCGCAATTTTGTATTTAGATTTATCACTAGACTTGGTGAGTCAGTCAATAAGATAATAGAAGCCATGGTTAGTGGACTGGTCTCCGATATATTTCATAACTCTCAAATCTGGAAGAATTGGCGTAGGCAATTGTATGTTCATTATACACAGTGATTCGCTAGTCTACTTAGTCAGTGCTCCAGACAACTATCTCTTAACGTCACCGTCAACGAAAAAACGTGGAACGTCAACGCGAAGAAGAGGCGACGACAAACCGAAACATCAACGCACTGGTGGCCAAACTTCCTCAAATCTCCGTGCAGCGGGCTGTCTACGGTCGGCCAAACTGGCAGTCGACGGCCTGTTGCGTGGCACGGTCAGGGTGCCGATTGGCTCCCGGGGCCGGACCTGTATCAGCGTGCTATTTTTTCATTTACGGGGAGCAGTTGCGTGCCGGACGTGCTCCCCGGACTACTCTTACTCTCCGGCGACATTAAGACTAATCCAGGCCCCACTACACCTTACACATGTCACCATGCACAAAGACAGACACAATAGGACCATGAGACACATACAGAAGCATAATATTAACATATTACAGTACAACGTAGATGGCCTCACAAACAAAATCATGCAGCTTAGGGAATTCGTACACAAACAAAACATTCACATAGCACTTATACAAGAAACAAAACTAAAACGCACACACAAAACACTCACCATCCCTGACTTCATGGCGATCCATCAAGATCGTACTGGTGGTCACGGGGGTGGACTCATCACTTACATACGTAAAAGCATTAGCTATACTGATGCCACCCAAAACATTACAAACACAATCCAAGTAGATAACACTATAGAAATACAGGCAGTTAACATTACGTAAAACACTCGCAAAACACAACCCCACACTCATCAACATTTACATCCCACCAGATAGTTCGCCTCAGGTGCCAGCCAATTACAATCCACAGTTACACAATCTGACCTCTCTCACTAATGTCATCTTAGGAGGAGACTTCAACGCTAAAGACGCTAGTTGGTACCTGCACAACCAAAACAACACCAGAGGCGCCAACATAGCCACACAACTAAAGAGCCTCTTCATTCTCAACAACACAGAAGACCATACACACATACCACATCAAGCAGGATACTCAAACTCCTCCCCAGACATAACGTTCTGTTCCCCCTCACTAGCAACACATACCCACTGGAGAACAGAAAAACAACTGTCAACAGACCACCTGCCATCATCATTACAACACGTTCTACACTCTGCCCCCAACAGCCTGAGGCACACTTACAGAAATTACAAGAAAGCTGATTGGGAACAGTTCAAAATACAGACTGAGGAACAATTCACCACATTAAACAGCACATCCATCATAAACACCAATAGAACACTCAGACATTCAATCAAACCATCAATAATTTACAAACAAATACATACCGAAGGGCAACATTAGGAAATACAACCCAGATTACACTAGAGAAATAGCCCACCTCATAAGGCAACGAAACAACCTCAAACATAACACACAAACACCACACACAGAAGCCATAAAACAGCAGATACAACAGCTCAACACAGAAATAAACAACAAATTTAAAGAAAAACAAACAGAAACATTTAGGGAATTCATAACAACAATAAACCACTCCACAGACACATCCAGGCTATACAAGACTATAAACAGCATTACCCACTCTAACAGCGGCATTCACACCTCACACGCGGCTATCTGTCGCAGCCAAAATAATATCCCAACATATACACAACAAGCTAACATTGTAGTTAATCACTACGCAAAGATAAGTCACTTAAACAGAGACAACAACCAGAAACACGCAGACAGACAAACAGCCAGACACAAGAAAACCTACAGACTCGATATGACCATTACAGTGACGGCATTACACCCTTCAATACAGACCAGACCACCAAGATTATCAAAAACATTAAGAATTCGAAGGCTACTGGACCAGACAACAAATCTAACATACACCTTAAACACTTGGGCCCACAGGGAATACTAGCTCTAACAAACATCAGCACATACTCATACCAACACTGTATTATTCCTAGCATATGGAAACAAGGTAATATTATTACATTACTCAAACCAAACAAAAATCCAACAGAACCAGCTTCCTATAGACCCATTACTTTACTATGCACACCTTCCAAAGTAACAGAAAGACTAATCTTACATATCACCAACCCACACATACCACTATCGCCTACTCAACATGGATTCAGACCTCACCACTCAACCACGACATTATTCACTAATCTCACGCAGCACATCATGGATGGCATCAACTCCAGACGACCAGCTCAACGTACACTATTAGCAACAATAGACATTAGTAAAGCATTTGATGCTATCCCACGCTTCCCTCTCATAAACAAAATACTCAACACAAACATGCACAATAACACGAAAAGGTGGTTGAGCAACTATCTTTCAGAACGATACTCACATGTCACATTTAATGGCAAGTCATCCAAAAACAAGCTTTTTCCTAACGGGGTTCCTCAAGGCTTTCTTCTCTCACCAACACTGTTCAACTTATACATGCATGACATTCCAACACCCATAGATAACAAGCTTACCTTATCATTATATACAGATGACATCACTCTAACATCCACCCACAACAACATCGACACTGCTACAAATAACCTACAAACATACATAAACAGTATACAAGACTGGCTCACACACAATAGACTTAAAGTAGCGCCCACAAAATCAACTATCACCTTGCTAACAAACAACACAAAAGAACACCAGATAACTCCACAGCTTACACTAAACAACACCAACATTCTACACACTCACAAGACCAAAATACTTGGGGTCACATACAACACAGCATTGTCTTTTGCAAACCACATTCAGGACATTAAAAACAAATGTACGTCAAGACTTAACACGCTTAGGGTACTAACAGGCACAAACTTTGGACACCAGCTGGAAACAACATCACTCATATATAAACAATATATTCGCTCAATTATGGACTATGCTAGCCCATGCTGAGCACCCATTATCTCAAACACACATATATGCACCTTACAGACAATACAAAACAACGCACTTCGTATCATTACAGGATGCACTCAAACAACACCAATAGAACACCTGCACACAGAAACAAAAATACTGAAAGTTAGGGAACATTTAGACGTGAAGGAAACAAAATTCATGGCAGCAGCGACAACTAACCCACAACACCCTTGCCATTACATGTACAATCATGCACCAACACCTCGCACCATTAAGGTAACACCAGAGAGACATTATAACCAAATACTCCATTCCATACCACGCCCCACAGACATCACACAGTACAGAAAACACATACACACCCACCTAACCCACAAGGCACTGACACGACTCGTTCCGAATGCGGTCCTAAGTGCGAAGCCGCCACCCATTGACAGGTCAGAGACCAGCCTGAGCAGATCGGATCGAGTTAACTTAGCACGATTCCGATGTGGACATCACCCCAACTTACAGACATATAAACACAGACTAGACAACTCCACAGACGACACCTGCCACCTGTGCCAGGACACACCATAAACAATTGAACACATTATGACAGACTGTACCGCTCTAGCATAACATAGAACACAACACAACATCACTAGTGCGCTGAACCTCTGGTCCACTCCGGAGAGGGCGATCGGTTACCTGCGTGCCGCCGGCTTACTCGATCAGGGTGGGCTGATCGGCTAACCAACAACAAGAACAAGAACAAGAACAACAACAACTATCTCTTAATCTTCTATGGACCTCTTATATAATGTTTTTACCTGTTGAGGCTGAAATAAAGTGTTTGTTTGTTTGTTTGTTTGCCCCACCTAACGGTAAAAAATTGGTGGGAATACCAAAATTTCAATAAATTTAATATGTACATGGGAACCTTCATGTCTTCTAGTTTTTTAAATAAAATATTGTGGTTCACTCTATCATATGCTTTATTTACAGTATATCTAGGAAACAGATATAAATAGTTGAATTTTTATCAATGTATTTAGATATTGTTTCTTTAAGTACATAGATACACAGGTCAGTTGAGTGGGACCTTTTAAAACCAAACTGATTAGGAGATGTCGATAGGTAATCATTTAATCGGAGTAACAAGAATTTTTCTAGTAGTTTCGAGAAGCAGGAAGCGACAGCAATAGGTCTGTAATTATTGCTGGGCAGAATGTCTCCATACTTAGTTTTTACCAGGAGCAAGATATATACCTTCACATGAACTCTGCAGGGATATAGCTATGAGCAGTGATGGGCATCGATACATGAAAATCGCTAAAGCGATACCGATACATCGATACATGAAGAACGTCTTAGGCGATACCGATACGCCGATACTTTCTAGATGTCTTAAGCGATACCGATACCGATACATGCATCGCCGATACATGTATGGCCGGTACATTTTTATAATTATTCATTTAATATGTACAGTAGGTATTAGATATTATTGTTTATACTAGTAATTTGTACGCACTGTAAGTAAAATCAACGACATTTTAATGGGTTTTATAGATGTAAATAAAAACAATTGCTTTATTTAATGAAAGTATGTTTTAATTTTGTAGGATACATGAGTGACTGAAAATATTACACTAACAATTAAAAGTAATTACTATTACCCTTCAAAAATACCAGCTGGCTAAACATCTGGTCAGACAGTCTATTCCTTTTTGGAGCGTGAATGTGACCAGCCAAACTAAACAACCGTTCTACAGGAGCAGAGGATGGTAGTGGTGTGTTATACTTCAGGAAGACCCGTAGAATTCCTGGGTACTGCCTCAGAGATTGGAGAGAATGACTTCCGTCACCCAGATACTGTAAAACTTCCATCTCAGTGGAATCTTGGGTTGCAGAGACATTAGTGGAAGCAGACTCATAACAGAAGAAATCATCTGCACTTCCGTCAGATGCAGCATCACTTAGTTGTTGCTGGGGGTCTGCTCGCTGAGGCTCTTAACAGCATTAACCAACATTTCTTGAACCCTCTTTTTGACAATGTTAGTATTAAATTTGCCTTTTATTGTCATCCACTTTAACTTGAACAGAGGATTTGAAGACGATGCCAGTATTGCTGCTTTACACTCATGCGACGCATCAAGGCACAGAAACTTTTCAAACCGCTTAGTGAACCCTACTGTGACTGCATTGAGAAGTGGCTGACAATGACGCAATGCCTCCGAATTCAAACGCTCTAGCTTCTTCTCTACAGCTAACAATGTCGGAAGCAGGCAACCGTAAAAACATTCTTTGTCGGACTGCAACCTATCAAGTGCTGTTGCAATGGGTTGTAGTACGGTTAGGTATTCCTTGAGAAAATCAAGCTCATTATATGAGCGTTTCTATATTATGAGCGTTTCTATATTATGGTTAATTAATCTCAATAACACAAGTACAAACGTGTTTAAACGTTGCGCCGTACTGTGTGACGTGACCAGTAGAGTAGTACTGTCATTAAATAAATATTTAATAATATTATTATTTATGTATATTCATAAATATAACTCAGTAGTGTCATATTATAACATCTATTTAAATATTTGAAAATTCTTATTAATGTATCGATGTATCGAAGTATCGATTTTTTCCGATACATTTAAGAAAATTGACCTTAGCGATACCGATAAATCGATACTTTTGTCAAGTAGCTAAAGCGATACCGATACCGATACAAAAGTATCGATCGATACGTATCGGCGATACATGCATCTAGATACTGCCCATCACTGGCTATGAGCGAGCTTGGCTGATAAAAGCAATGATATATGCAGACATACTACGTCATTGGCATATTTTAAGTGTTCATTCGATAGGTCATCTACCCCTGCCGCAGAACCAGTCTTTATTACCTCTTAACGACGACCGTGCCATTTTTGGCACGAACTGAATTATGTGCTCTATATGAAATATGATTCATTCTTTGCTACTTTTGACGAATGATCTGTATTTGGCACGAGCGCATTTCGACTGAAGGCAAATCTAACGACATTTGGCAACTTTTTTTTGTTAGTACTCATGGTTTTCATTCACGGAAGATGCAGTTGTGTTCCTGATTCAACCTGTGCTCCTTTTTGTGTAATTTTTCCAATCTTTACAGGTAAGTTATGATTGTTAACATTTGTAAATGATTATTTACGTTGTTATAATGAATTTGTAACATATTTTCATTGTGAACATTTATTGAATGGTAGATTTTTTAGTAAATATGCTTGTGCCAAAATTGGCACATCAGGAAATGGAGGCAATATAAATGGCAGCCATGTTTTTCAAGTCTTGATTTATTAGCCTACTCTTTTGAGCTTTTATATATTATCTATGCGTTAGGTTATTTATATCATATTTATATATATATATTTACTATATAGGCCTATATTTATATAAAAAATTCTATGCTTCAGATGGAATCAGCGCAGTTTTACAAAAGACCTGCAAGGAACGAACAAAAGCATGTGGTTTTTCCAATTCCAGAAGCAAGTGATCAAGATGAGCTTAGCAATAGTGATGAAGAGTTCTCACCTGTAGCTTCAGTGAATGAAGAATGCATTGATTCTACCGAAAGTAGTACAGGTATGATAGCATACAAAATGAAAGTATATATCTTCTCACTATAGTGTATGTGTAATGATAGGTGTAATAGGTACATTATATGATAAAATATATACTGAAATAAATTTTTTTTTATAAGAAATAAGCCTATTTCCAAATTCTTATAAGATTTGCTTACAGCAGTAAGGATGTAGGCCTGTAATACTTTTTGATTGATGATTTTTTTTACTATTTGATCGTTTGTTCTATTTTATTTATTTGCTTACAGCAGTAAGGATGTAGGCCTGTAATACTTTTTGATTGATGATTTTTTTTACTATTTGATCGTTTGTTCTATTTTATTTATATTATACAGATGTGTTATTCTTTACTTACTGTTACCGTTTGTATGTATCGTATTGCAGATGAAGAGAATGTTACGCCTACTCCAGCAGAAAAAGAACGCTCTGCAAGACCTATTATATGGAAAACCATTAGGACTGGAACTTCTGCTCGTGAAATACCGAAATTTCAAGGTGACATTCAGCCATGCATCTCCATTCAAACTCCTATACAGTATTTTAGATAGTTTTTTGAAGACAATACTTTGGATTTTATAGTTGAGCAATCAAATTTATTTGCTGTTCAGGTAAACCCAGATAGTCCATTAAAACTTACAAGGCAAGAACTTGAACAATTTTTAGGAACAGTCATGTACATGTCAGTCATAAATTTACCACGTACACGGATGTATTGGAATTCTTTTACTAGAATTCCCCATATTTCTGAGTATTTTTCAAGGGACCGGTGGGAAAAAATTAAAAGCTGCTTGCATTTCAATGACAACACCAATATGCCCGAACCTAATGACAGAAATAAAGATAGGCTTTTCAAAATTAGACCACTAATAGAATGTTTATTACCCAAATTCCAAAGTTTTCCTAAACCACAGATGCTATGTATAGATGAGCAAATCGTGCCATTCAAGGGACGCTCATCCCTCAAACAATATATCCCCAGTAAGCCTTACAAGTGGGGATATAAAATCTTTGTTCTCAGTGATAGCACTGGATTAGTCCACAACTTTGAAATCTACACAGGAAAGATTGAACCATTGGCTAACTCGATTGATTTGGGGGCTTCTTCAAACATTGTAATGAGGCTGGCAGAAATTATTCCTAATCACAACTCTCACTGTCTTGGTCTTTGACAACTGGTTTACCTCTCTAAAACTTTTGTCAGCATTACATGACAAAGGAATATATTCATTAGGAACTGTAAGGTCAAACAGACTAGGGAACTGTAAGATAGTTAGTGATGGGGAGCTGAAAAAGCGAGGCCGAGGGTCTTATGAAGAAAAGGAGGCAACAATTCAAGGAGCTGAAATTCGGGTACTGAAGTGGCATGACAACAAGTGTGTGACTCTTGCAGGCACTGTTGGTAGTGGTCATACTGCTCAAAATGTTCGTAGATATGACAGAAAACAAAAGGAATATGTAGAGGTGTCATGTCCACAGATGGTGAAAATGTATAATAAGCATATGGGGGGGGTAGATCTTCATGATGGCTTGATCTCATATTACCGTACTGAAATAAGGTCAAAGAAGTTTTATCATAGATTATTCTTCCACTTCATTGACATGGTTATTGTTAATTGTTGGTTACTTTACTGTAGAGATTGTCAGTCTTTTGATGTTCCAGCAAAAAAGCGAATTGATCTTTTGGAATTCCGAACGCAAGTAGCAGAAAGTTTATGCATGCAAGGTAAAAATCTTAACAGGCAAAAACGTGGACGTCCACGCTCAGAGTCAGTGGACTCACTTTTTGCAGAAAAAAAACGAAAAGGGTCGTGTAAACCTATACCTAATGAAAGTGTCAGGAATGATGGATATGGTCATTGGCCTATCATCTTTGACCGTCAGAGATGTAAAAATCCTGCTTGCCAAAAGAAAAGTGTAATCAAATGTAAAAAATGTGACATACATTTATGTCTCAATATAAAAGGTAATTGTTTTTATGATTTTCATACAAAGTAAATCATAAATAGTAATGTTTTTGCCAAGGTACCAACTAATGTATGAGAAAACTTGTTTACCATTATGGCCGGTTGTGCCAAATGTGGCACACACCCATTTTTTGCTAATTAGACGAATTAATAAACATTTATTCATCATTTTTCACTTTTAAGTCTCAAATAAACATAAAAAAAACAACAGTTATTTTTTTAAACCTTTCCTTATATATTTAGTCCATAAGAGGTTTTAACTCTTTAATTAACCTCTTTACTTCAGGAACTGATATCAAAGTATTTTCCCTTGTCCCTCCCACAGGTGTTTCGCTGCAATGTATCTTAAGATTATCCCTACTCACACTTTAAGAATGTTAGAGTAGTGGTTCTTCCACAGCTTTGCAATTTCATCATACCCCGACACCCCATCGATTGTCGGAGGGAGGACACTTTTGACACCCGTTTGATTCTTAACAAATTTCCAAAAAATTTTATTATCGTTATTTATGCAAGCTTCACAGGCTTTTGATGCTCGAATAGACGCTTCTTCCTGTTTACATCGCCTTATGGCCGCCTTATACTGTACCCTACTTCTACACTTATTCATGATACTAGTCCTAATTTGGGTATATCATGAAAGCACCACAAATCGTAGGCATCTTTCGATTCTCTCTTCAGGGGTGCAATAAAATCATTCCATCCAGGAATAATCCTAGTATGATAGTTGTAAGATTTAATCAGGGACTTCCTGCTTCTCTTAACAGGGATGCTATCTTACTATAATACCTCTCTATGAGTTTACAGTAAGAATCATTTGAGCAAGGATTACTACAGGCAAGATGGAAAATTTCTAAATTATTAAAGAGGTGACCTGTTCTGTCTTTGTATTCTATTCTCTGTTGCATATTAACATTAGACCAATCGACGCGATTATTCTTACCTATTAAGTTCTTGTTATGTCGCGTTGTGTTGGTAAAATTAATTAATAGTTCTAATGGTCTATAATCAGAAAGAAGGAAATAAATCATGCAGAATATGAACTCTAACAATTCGATCCTTTAAAAGATTATTACTAGTGAGACAATGATCAATCTACCTGGTGGCACCACTCATATCACTAACGTATGTAAAATTACCACTGGTTACCCGTAATACATCTACATCACTTATACTTAATTTGGCCGAATCGCACATGTTGACCAATTCTACAAAGAATTCAGAGTTCACATGCGCGTTAAAGTCTCCCATTATTATACAATGAGAATATGTGGGGTTATCTGATAATGCCTTAATTTTGTACAGCAAATCAATGTATTCAACTAGATTACTGCCGTTGTTGTATGGTAAATAACAGTTTACAATTAATATGCAATCATTTTTCACTTGTAATTCAATGCCTAACAACCTTACATTATCGCTTGTTAAAATTTTTATGTTTTGACAAATTTTTCCTTATTAAGAAAAGAAAGCAACACCACCAAAAGGCCTACCGTACATTAATTCATCTGACAAGTCTACTACTGATGACACATGGTACATAAAGTCATCATGGATGGAAGAGAGGAATTTTAGCTCTTGCTTAGGTAGCCAGTGCTCTTGCAGGAGTATCAAATCTGCACTGTAACAAATTTTATGAACATCTACAGTTGAATTCCTCACTGACCTTACGTTATATGAGACCATTTTCAACAAGTTATCCGCCATGACTGAGAGAAAATTTATTATTAATATGATTATTATTATACACGGTACAAATTTCAGGCATTACTGTTAGGGCGCCTATTATTATTATTATATATTATTATTAGTAGTAGTAGTAGTAGTAGTAGTAGTAGTAGTAGTAGTAGTTGTATTTTGCCTGTTATCACATCTCCTGGAAAAGTGAATAAACTCCTTAACAATAATACCGTCTGGCCACTGACTCATATTGTACGGGTTGAAATGCGAATTTGCACCTTTAATTATATTTATTACTTTAAACGAGTTATAATATGGAGATTTTGTGTTTAGCTTATTAGCTAACAATGTAATGTGTTCACTACAGACCTCTTCCATCATGTGTCGAATATCGCTTCCTTCGTTCGAGAGCTGAATTCGTGACACAAAGAGGGTGAGATTCCTCACCGGTGGCCTTGCCGCGCAAACAGGTTGAGGAATCCTCCGTGAAGAGCGCCTGTTAACTGTGACCCATCCGTCCTCTTCCTCCAATCTCCCTGAGGCAGGGTTCCTCTGCCTGGGGGATGGGTGGCACAACCTTGGGGGGACAGGATGCTCCTCCCCTACTCTGTGGCTTGGCGAGGGTCTGTTAGCGGTGTTTATATCGTGACGGACGCGCGTGCCCCGCCTTCTTCGGTGGGAGGGGGAGGAACTGCATGCCGAGCGAGGCGTTTGAGTAATAGAACGCCTCTCCCCTTCAGTGGAAGGTATGGAAGAGGGCAGTGATGCCTCGTCTCTTGGCATCGGACAGTCCCTATTCCTCAATGTGAAATCGGGAGCAGGGGTCCTTTCCTGAACGGGAGGAAGGTTGACCGCTTCCCCTGCATGCTGCGTTTCTGCCCCACATTCAAGGAGGGGGGGAATTTCGTTTCCCTCGCTGCCCGACGCGCTTCTTAGGGTTCTGACTTGCTGAACAACTTCCGAGTAACTGGGTTTTGGGAGGAGCGTCTCTTTCAACGCATCTAACTCTGACCGGAATTGTTCTACCGAAATCGCATTTTTCTGATTTGACACCACGTGTTGGTGTTTCAGTTCAACTAACGACTTTTGTACCTCATTGTACTGTTTGAGGAGCATCGAAACGTCTACATCACTCATAGAGATTACCGGTATTATATGGAAATTAGTAACGTAGAAGGTAATATTGTTCTCATTATCCCGGAGGGTCGACACTTTATTTATAACGTCGTTTAGGATATTCTCGTTTCTAGAATTACTTCTACGAATTAAGAGGGTAGCACTGAACAGGGTGTTTAACTGTACCCTCGAATATTCTATTTCTTCCGAATCATAGAAATCATGACAAACAGAAACGAGGTCTGACCTAATATGATCTACTTTGTCAAATATAAAACATAACAAAGGATTTTCTACAAGAACACGATTTTCAGCAGAGGATCCCATTGTATCTGTATCGAAGGAGGAGCAGGCTTGCGGGGGATCGTAGTTGGTGGGGTGGTTAGGATAGAGGTGGAGGGAACGCCGATAGGGGTCCCACTTCTCGTGCCTTTAAATAATGCTCCAGATACCACGGGTTCGATGCTCAGGCATCTTTTCACATTAATTATGTAACTGTTACTAACTATGACACATAAAAGTATATACGCAGAGTCACTGTACGATTATAACGTAATGAAACAATACACACACACATACATATATATACATACATACATACATATGTATCACACACACACACACACACACACATATATATATATATATACACACACACCGAGCGCTTCGGTGGTGTAATGGTTAGCGTCGGTGACTACAAATCCATCTGCCCTGGGATCGAGACTCAGTGACGGTAGGCAGCGCGCAGCAAAACCCAGCTGTTCATCCTTCCACACAATAAAAAAATTGGCTGGTAGATAAATGGGTACCCTGGGTAGCCTAGTGGTTAAGACTCTGGGCTGCTGGTGGGGCGTGGTTCGGATTCCACGTTAAACTGTTGGTCTGAAGTGGAGTGACAAGCTTAACCGTTGTCAGAATGAACACGTCGGGCGGAAGCAAAACTAAAGTTAAACCAAGGTTTTATATATATATATATATATATATTAGAGAACGGCGGAGTGTTCCGAAGAATCAACATCCATGTCAACATTATGAGGATTTATTATATATATATATATATATATATATATATATATATATATATATATATATATATAATATATAACGGGTATGGCAAAAAAACTAGGCAACTATTTTAAATGTATATTTTCAACAAGTAATATAAACAAACTTTAAAACAACCTTTTTTCAGTATAGGATAATTTATCTTACACACCATGACAAGAGATGTTCAAAATGCGCGCCGTCATTATTAGGGCACGGTTCCGATTAATCAGTTAATCAGTGTTTCGAATTTAATCATTAATTAATAAATTAATGTTTTTAGAAAATAATGGGAAATGATTAATTTTCCTCAGAATTTCAGCATCATTTTACCTTAATTTTTGTAATGTATCATTTGAATTTGGCATCTGTTTGCATGTATAAACTGTCTGATCCCAGCATGCCTGATTTCTTGAACTAAAGCAAACTAAATGTTTGAGCAAAATGTTTTCTTCGGTCTTATCTCACGCAACAGAAACAATAAAGCTCTTTTTTACTCTTTTCAGAAATATTTAATTTTTAATAATTTTTAATAAGTTAATCTGATTAATTAGAAAATTTCATCATTCATCACTTTTTCCTAAAAATTACACTGTACAACAGTGAAAAAAAACCGGAAATGAGATCGTCATTTTTATGTCTAATTATATGCGTAGATTGCGAAAATAACACTCATTTATTTGTATCATCCACCGATTTTATGAAAATGACCCTATTTCATTGTATCATTTTGAGAACCACTGGTTCTCTGAACGCATCTTTTACATTTTGTTCAGCCATGCGTATGCTGTGGTGGTGGTGTTCGGCTCTGTGTTTCCACTTTGAATTTATGAAAAATTTATTTCATTAATCATTTAAAACAAAATTGTCAGCCATATTTTATCATAAATCGGTGCTATAAGTGAGTATTATTGAATAACAGCTATCAAATTATGTATATTTCACCGACAACGTCTACAGTATATTGTGTGAAATTGCAAATTGATCTATCATTTTCTTATTTTACAGGTTTTTATTGATATTATGCTACAATGCCTAGAGAGTGCAAAAATTCGTCAGACAGTTTTTGTTATATTTGTAGGACATTAACGTTAAAACAGTATAAAAGGAAGTTGACTTCTCATGTGAAAAAGCTTTATGAATTATACTTGGCATGCAAAGTTGGTGATCAGGACAAGCACTGGGCGCCTCATATCTGCTGCGTGAGGTGTACAAGCTCGTTATCTGCATGGTTCAAAGGCACCGGTCCTGGTCTTGGATTCGGTGTCCCAATGGTATGGAGAGAGCCGCTGGACCATTCAACTGATTGCTATTTCTGCTTAACGAACATCACAGGTTTGAATCTTTTATTTTTCTGAATATACGTCAAATTTGGTGTTTTTAGCACATTTTAGCATATCCTGCTGTGCATAATGTATTACACAATTATGGTATCTTAAGTAGTCAACAGTGTCTATTGTCTCACATTCCAGGTTGCAACAGAAAAGGGAAAAAGGCTATAGTCTCCCGAAATCTTCGTTCTGGAACATTCTGCAGATATACCCATCCCTCGTCCTCCAGCTGAAATGCCGACAGATAACACAGACTCTGACAAATCGGAATCAGACGGTGAATGCTATGAAGCTCAAGTCGAGTCCAAGAAAGAACAACATCTCATCACGCAGCCTGAACTCAATGATTTGGTATTTAATACTTACCAAGCAACAAAGTGACCTGCTGGCCTCACGTCTACAAGAATGGAATCTGCTGGCGGGAGGCGTACGAATTACAGCATTCCGAAAACGCTTCTTGGATTTGCAGGAATATTTCACAATGAAGAACAATCTTTGTTATTGCATTGATATACATGGTCTGTTCGATGCTCTGGGTTTGTGCTATGAACCGAATCAGTGGAGATTGTTCATTGATGCAGCTCTGTACAGTGTTAAGGGTGTACTGCTACACAATGGGAACACAATGCCTTCTGTTCCGATCGCTCATTCAGTCGTCTTGAGAGAAACGTATGACAATGTTGCTTTTATTCTGGACTGCATAAAGTACAATGAACATGAATGGCTTATCTGCGTAGATTTGAAGGTTGTGGCTATTATCAGTGGATTGCAAACTGGCTATACGAAATACATGCGTTTCCTATGCAAGTGGGATAGCCGAGCAAAGTCTGAACACTACACACGCTCAGTATGGCCGCCGCGAGACAATTCCTCACCTGGATCTCACAATGTTATTCACGAACCACTAGTACGAAAGGAAAAGGTTATCTTGCCGCCACTTCACATAAAACTAGGGCTGATGAAACAATTTGCAAAGGCGTTGAAACAGGACAAGCCTGCCTTCAAATATCTAAAGGAAAAATTCCCAAACATAAGTGATGCCAAGATTAAAGAAGGCATATTCATCGGCCCTCAAATTCGCCAACTCATGCTCCTCGACGAACGCTTTGAAGCGTTGATGGATGAGGTTGAGTTGGCAGCCCGGCGTGCATTCAAAAACGTGTGCAGCGGTCTACTAGGAAAGACTAAATACGACAACTATGCTGCACTTGTGGATCAACTTATCAACTCATACCAACGTCTCGGATGTAAGATGTCATTGAAAATTCATTTTTTGCATTCACATCTCTTTCTTTCTGGAAAACGCATCTGCTGTTAGCGACGAACACAGGGAGAGATTCCACCGGGATATAGCCACAATGGAGAGCCGATACAAAGGGAAGTGGAGTCCTGCTATGCTGGCCGATTTCTGCTGGAATTTAAAGTGTGACCAACCAGAAGCATCACACAAACGCCAGCATAAATACAAATAATGAGTTGAAAACAGTATAATATGAGAGTTTTATGTTAATTTTGTGCATATATGTTGAAGTATAGCAATAATTAAACTGTTCCATATGATAAAGCCCTTCTGTTTATCAATATATTCTTATTTTTTGGTATGAAGATTTTAAGTCCTTACAAAAAAACGTGACGTGATAGAAAAAACTATTTTCAGATTTGGAATCAGCACACTCGAAATATTAAGAATGGCCGAATGTTATTCCCGTTTTATTTCTGAACCGATAATTTGTTGTACAGTGAATTATTAATTAACCATGCCCTAGTCATTATCCCTACAGAGCTCAAGACCCTACGCTACGCTCAAGACGCTGCGATATGCTACGCCATTTGTCCACGATTGTAGCTCTAAGTTGTTGAACATTTCGGATTTGATGACCAGGGCGTAAACCTTTTCTTTTAGTGCTTCCCACACTAGTCCACGGATTTATGTCCACATTGCGGTTCTTAAATCCAGGCTGTGGCTGGCCACATTGCAGGTTCTATGAAATCAGGGGTTGTTTTTTTCAGGTAATCAACTGTGGCTCTAGCACGATGACAAAGTGCATCATCTTGGTTGAAAATGAAGTTATCACCGTATATTTGTCTAATATCTTGAAAATATGGAACAAAAACATGATTACAGTAATATTCCGAATCCATTCGTATTCATGGTTCTACAAAAACTATCCTTGTCTTTCCGAGTTTTGAAAATGCTGCACCGACCATTACACTAGAAGAAAATCTCTGTGATTCTCTTAACAACTTTTCAGGTGTTATATCACATTTCCTTGTGACAGCGGCATATACACGATCATTCTGTTTATTAATTGGTTTACTAACTAAATATTTTCTCATCACTAAACCATATTGTACGAACTGTGCGTACTGGAAATCTAACGAGTAATTGTTAGCAACATAGGAAACAATTTTGCTTTTGAATGTCAGTTAAAGCCTATACTGAAACTCGTTTGTATGCCTTCAAGTTTAGATCAAATTTTGCCATTCGCCGAACACTTCTGTCAGATATTCCTATTTCCATGGCTATTTCACTTGGCGTTAAATGCGTCCCAGGTTCTTTTTGACTCAATATTCTTGTTCCTACGAGATCGATATTTGCTTGTGTTCGAGCCATTCTAAGCCTCCAACTACCCTTTCTACGCTCTTCATCACCATTTTCTTTCACTTTGTCTATGATATAATTCAAACCAGCTCTAGTTCATGGCTTATTCGGAAACTCTGTCAGTAATTTTCGTGCTCCCCAAAATTTTTCTAACCAACAATTTTTTATTAATAACTCGTCTTCACGCGAACACTTTCGGCATTACTTCGCATGTTAAATCAGAAATATGGCCTAGCCCATGGTTTAGTAGCTACTGAAATTTGGGACTAGCCTATTCTTGGCCTATAGCCTCGATTTCGCACTTTTCCAAGCGTTAGTACGACTGTTTTGCTTACAAAAAATATACATTTAAAATAGTGGCCTAGTTTTTTTTGGCATACCCGGTATATATATATATATATATATATATATATATATATATATATATATATATATATATATATATATATATATATATATATATATACAGTGCGTTCGAAAAGTCTCTCCGCAGTCAACCAACACTTTAAAAAGTGTTTGACAACAAGTGTAGACGAGTTGCTCTGTGCCTGCAAAATGATGGAAAACACTTTCAACACATGCTGTAAAATCAAACGGTTATGTAGTAAAATCACTAAATCATGGTTGAACGAAAATATTGTAGTTTTTCAATTTCCTATGCGTTTAACATAGCACTGCGGTCGCGTGAAGATTTCAGTCGAAAGTTTTCATCTGTTTAGAGTGGTAGTTCAGTCAACCTCTACAAAAAGAACAAAAACTGCTTTTAAGATATTTCCTTTGGTGGTTGAGGGAAACGGTCGAATAGTTCAGGCTCCAAAATGAGAATTAAATGTATAAATCCTAAATTTACAAACTACCCTACTTCGGTTTCTGTCCTATTTATGTCTTCATTCCTGATTTCCTTTGTGGCCGATCTTTAACTAAAGTTGTAGATGACCACTGTTCTTTTCCTAAAGCTATTGATAAGACTCATAAAGAAGGTTGTCCCCTTCTGCCTATCATCTCCAAAGTAGGTTTAGTTACGTACAAATTGTCTAAATGGCTTGCCAAACACTTGTCTCCAGCTGTAGGTAGTATTTCCCCTGCTCACATAAAAAACAATCAACATTTTTGTGATAAGATAAATAATTTAGAATTACCTAATGGCCAGTTTGTCAGCTTTGATGTAAATTCCTTATTTACAAATGCCCCAGTAGACGAAACCGTAAATTCTTTGAAAGAAATTCTTCCTAACCTAAACCTAACGCTTCCAGTAACAGCCAAGAAATTCATAGAATTGGTGAAACTGTGTGTCGAGGACAATGTATTTATAACTGATGGCACGTTCTATAAACAGAAGTATGGTATGACCATGGGAAATCCCCTCTCCCCATTTTGGCCAATTTATTTATGGAGTTTTTTTTAAACAAAATTGTTGCCTTGGGTAACGGGTATCCTTCCCCAATCAAATTTGGTTAAGATATGTGGATGACATATTATCAGTATGGTCACCTAATAAGAATTTTGATGACTTCTTTTCCAAACTCAATAACCTTCATCACTGAAAACAATATGCTCTCATGTTTTAATGACGAATCTTACATCCGTTTTCTTTTTACAGGTGATCTCGTACACGCATAGAGTTTCTGTGCTGGTGTGTTTCGTCTACCGCATTCGCCGCTAGGAGCGCTGTAGTAGCTGTTCAGTTAAGATGGCGTCTGTGACAGAGAAGGCACAATGTGTTGTGTGGCTTGCAGAAACAAAATCTCCTGTCAGTGTTCAACGAAGGTTCAGAACAGAGTACGGAAAGAATCCACCTGATGTGAAGTTAATTAAGTCATGGATAAAAAAATCCTTGGAAACTGGAAACGTGGAAAAGGGAAAGAGCAGTGGTAGACCATCAGTTTCCGATGGGACAGTGGAAAACATTCAAACTACTTTCACACGGTCACCAAGGAAATCGGTGAGACAAGCTTCATGCCAACTAAAGATACCGAAGTCTACGGTGCACAAGGTGTTACACAAACGTTTGAAGTTACACGCCTACAAGGTACAAATTGTTCAAGAACTGAAGCCTGATGACCGTCCAAAACGTGAACAATTCGCTATTGACATTTTGAACAGCATTGACGAGGATAATGACTTCTTGTTACGTGTCTGCTTTTCAGACGAGGCTACGTTTCATCTTAGTGGTAGAGTCAACAGACACAATGTGCGTATTTGGGGATCGGAAAACCCACGTGCCGTAAGGGAGCATATTCGGGGCAGTCAGTCCGAAGATCAATGTCTGGTGTGGACTAATGCATGACCAGATAATTGGTCCTTTCTTCTTCGCTGAGAACACTGTTTCCGCAACTGTGTACCTGGATATGCTCACCAATTACGCCATCCCCCAGCTGCAGGACAGGCAGCCAACTGTCATCTTTCAACAAGATGGGGCACCCCCTCATTGGGCGCATGTTGTTCGTGAAACTCTCGACGCAACATTTCCAAATCGATGGATTGGCAGGGACGGGCCAATCCCATGGCCCCCAAGATCACCAGACATTACCCCGCTGGATTTCTTTCTCTGGGGTCATGTTAAAGATTTGGTTTATGCAACAGTTGTTCCAGACATCAGGACATTGCGAGAACGCATTACGGATGCAATTGCAACAGTTAACCCACAAATGTTGGAAAATGTGTGGCGTGAGTGTGAATACCGTTTAGACATTTTACGTGCCACTAGGGGTGCACATGTGGAAGCTTATTAAGTTCATTAACTATGTATCAAAACTTTGTATATTTATCTACTTATGATTAAAACTGTGTTTGAATACGAGTGTTTATTAAAAGTTATAGCATGCTTTAATCAGGGTAATCATTTATGGACACCCTGTACCTTTTTTGGATGTTCTCATCAATATAGAAAATGACAACATAAAATCAGCTGTATAAAAGAAGGAGACCAATTCAAACTCTTACATTCACTATTTTTCATTTCATGATGACCAAGTAAAGAAAATCAGTTGTATCTTCAATGTTCCTAAGAGCATATAGAATCTGTCACCCTTCTTATGTTGATGAGGAGATACAGAAAATCAACAATATATTTAAAAATCTGTATTATCTCAAATGGTTAATTTTTAACGCTCATTTAGCATCCAGAAAAACATTTTATACTGGCAGGTCAACTGTAAACAAGGATTACAAGAAAAATATCGTCCTTCCCTATAACAAAAACTTGAAAGGGCTTAAAAGAAAACTTGTCAGAGAATAGGCACTAATGTGGCATTCAAATATAATTGCTTAAATGGCATGTTAATAAGGAACAAACCTAAGGACGAAAAAGACACAGGTGTACATAACTTATATTACCATGTAAAGAATGTCCTGATAATGTATATGTGGGAGAAACGGGAAGGGAACTCATTAAAAGAATTTATGAACATAAGAGAGATGTAAGGGTGGGGAATGAAAAAAGTGCTGTATTCTGTCATGTCAGAGACTATAACCATGTAATAGATTTCAAGAATTGCAACTTTTTTTCAAATCTAATAATTATGTTAAGCGTAGAATTGTTAAATCTAGGCTTAAGGCTCTATACAAAATTTTAATCTATCTGATGGTCAATTCTCTTTTAACAAAATTAGATGTAATAAAATTAAGAATTTTGTAACATTACCATCCAAAATCCCCAGGCAACACAGGTACATCCATCAGGTCAAAGCTGGGTCGGAAGGGTCACTTAACTATCACCTGATAAGAGGATGGGAAGGTTCAGTCAGCTAATCCCTAATAATTAACTTTTAGGTGTATATAAACTCTGTTCTCTGTTTATGCGGTCATTACCGATTTCATTTCGCGAGGAGCCGAAACTGTATTGATGTTAAAGAAATTAAAATTTAAGTCTTCCTGAAGAGTGATTTTATATATATATATACATATATATATATATATATATACACAGGGTGTTCCAGAATTAACTATCTATTTCAATGAAATCGGACAAATTTTTTAAAAACACACTTTTATTTATGTTTATCATGTTTAATATGTGTTAAAAATGTATAAATTTCTAAATTTTTTTCATAATTTTATTTTCATAATTTTTTCATTATCTGGTCCAATGAAAGACCGTCTGAAGTCATAGAATGGCAAAGAGACTCTCCAAAAGTTAACGTGTGGCTTGGAATGACCAAATCCAAAATTTATGGCCCATTCTTCTTTGCGGAAGCAACTGTAACAGGTACCGTCTACCTTGATATGCTGTCGTAACCATGAAGTTGCAGGCAGAGATCTTTTATAAAATAAGTGAAGGATTGTTAATCTTAAGATTTCGAGGTGTACATCTCTGAACGCAGTGTGGTTTGGTTTTTAAACGTTCATGAACGAATAAATCCGAAGTGTTTCAGATTGTTTAAAGTTGTTCTATCTTAGTTCGGATTATCAGAGAAGTAATAAAGCCAAGCCACGTGGGGACAGAGGTTTATCACCGAGACCCGACCCCAGCGAGAAGGGTAATCCAACGGATTTGGACGTGCGTGCAAATACGTGGTTTCCTCTTTCGCGAGGTCGAAGATTTTAATATCTCTTTTGCATGATGTTGTGACTTTTGTAAGACAGATTCGAAGACGCTGCTAAAGTTGAACCACGAGGGGGTCATAAACTTAGGGCTTCGAATCTGTTAATGGTCTTTAAATATATTTGGTGGGAAGAAGGAGGGGTCTATACTCGGAAATCAGGTCCAGCTCCAATCAGGGGGCCCAGGATCCTGGGAAACGTAGTGAAGACGCCTTCTTTCTCTCTTGTATGGGTAATAGCCTTCTGGAGGGACGATCTTAGGAAAATAAATGATTTGATAGGTTTGCAGAATATTGGAAGGCGGGGTCCTTCAAATTTGAAAAGTAAATTCGAAAATTGAAAAGTTAGTTGTAGTCGTTCCTCCTTGAAGTTAACTGTGGTTAAACAAACCCCCTGTAGACTTGTGGTGTAAGAAAACTTAAAACTGAAAGAATCAATTGTCACTAAAGTAAAAATTAAGAACTTATAGTTCATGAAATTCGTTTACGCGGAAATTTGAGAATATTCACTTGAAGGTTAGCGACCTTAACCGAGAATTTGATTGTAACTTAATTAATGTTAACCAACGGACCAAGAGTTTTGTGAACGGTCTCTTAAGTAAATTTAGCTCCACTTAAATAAGAAATAGGGTACGTCTGGGCCCTAATTTCCTGAATCCGTCCATTTGGGTTCAGAAAGAAGTCCCGTTAGTTAACATTGTAGAGTTTGCAAGCTTTGTAGCGGGCCGTAAATCTACGGTCCGTACGCAGCACAAGTGGGAGAAAGTTGTCTCCTACCCTTTAGTAAGTAAATTTATCCTTTGAATATCTGGGTCGAATTCCGACCACTTCATTTATTGTTATGTATTTTTTGTTGCACTAAAACATAAAACCCCTCGACCTATAAATTATTGAAATTCCGATAACTGTTAATCTTTTCTTTAGATTTATCATTGTTGATCAATTTAACGATTTGAAGTCAATCACTGTGAACTTTGTCTTTGACGTTAAGATTATTGTATTGTCTGAAATTTTATAGATGTAATACAAAATAAAATATTAAATGCATGTACTGTGTCAAGTAACATTTAATAAAATTTATAAGAGGGCGTGTGTTGTTTTAAATACCTTGTGATAGACCCCTCTTGTTAGCTGGGGAAAATTAACGTTCCAAGTAGACTTGTGGAAAGCCGAAGGAACCTAGCCTATCAATTTAAAGGGCCATCCGTCTTGGGTAGGCCGAATAATCCTGAACGAAATTAAGAGATAAAATTAACGTAATAGAGAACGGGCGTTCAATACCATAAATAAAAATACGGATTGGGCGCGTACTTCAATGCTTCAGCAGTTTCTCGAACCACAGCTTCTTGATGATGGCATTCTTGATAATGTTATGTTTCAACAAGATGGAGCACCATAAATTTTGGATTTGGTCATTCCAAGCCACACGTTAACTTTTGGAGAGTCTCTTTGCCATTCTATGACTTCAGACGGTCTTTCATTGGACCAGATAATGAAAAAATTATGAAAATAAAATTATGAAAAAAATTTAGAAATTTATACATTTTTAACACATATTAAACATGATAAACATAAATAAAAGTGTGTTTTTAAAAAATTTGTCCGATTTCATTGAAATAGTTAATTCTGGGACACCCTGTATATTGAATCCAGTAAAAAGTGTTTTGGGGCCATTGAAAAATTTTAACGGAGAGCTAGTTTCTGAAAACAAGCAAATGGCTACCTTGCTAAACGAATTTTTTACGTCAGGTTTTACTATAGAAGATGCAACGAATATCCCTACGGTCATAGACATAATACCTTTTGATAATGGTAATACTTTGGATAATATTGTGGTTAGTGAAAGAGGCCGGATTCCATATATCCCATACAACTAGAAGAATTAAAAGAAAGCATTGTTGTGCCACTAACAAAGATTTTTAATGTGTCTATTTCTGAGGAATGCGTACCAGATAATTTGAAGTTAGCAAATGTAACACCTATCTTTAAGAAAGGCGATAAAGGTGCGGCGGGAAATTATGGGCCAATCAGTTTAACGTCTGTTGCAGGTAAGCTACTGGAATCAATAATTAGGGATCATATAGTCGAACACTTAGAATGGCATAACTTGGTTAGAAATACGCAGCACGATTTTAGGCGAAACAAATCTTGCTTAACTAATCTTTTATAATTTTCTCAAAGCGTGGTTGAAGTTTACGATAGTCATCGGGCGGTTGATGTAGTGTATTTAGATTTTCAAAAAGCGTTTGACACCGTACCGCACAAAAGACTCATTGAAAAAACTAAGGCTCATGGAATCAGGGGTGTAGTAATAAGTTGGATAGAAGAGTGGTCGCGAGGTAGGAAACAGACGGTGGTCGTTGATGGAGCGGAGTCGTGTTGGGCTAATGTAGCGAGCGGCGTTCCTCGGGGTTCTGTATTGGGCCCCTTGCTTTTTCTTGTATATATTAACGATTTAGATGTCGGCCTAGTCAGTACAGTTTCAGAGTTTGCGGATGACACGAAGTTGGGTGGTAGGGCGATTAATGACGAAGTTAGAGGTAAAATCCAGGAGGACCTGATTAAAATCGTTGATTGGTCAGTCACATGGCAAATGAAATTTAACGTCGATAAATGCAAAAGTGGCGAAACAAAGTACAGCAGCGGTCAATAAAGCGAACAAAGTGCTAGGTTTTATAGCTCGGAATTTTGAGTACAAATCGTGCGATTTATAAATCATTAGTTAGACCCCATTTGGAGTACGCGATCCAATTTTGGAATCCGCATATGCGAAAAGATATAGACAAAATCGAAAGAGTTCAAAGACGAGCAACTAAGATGATTCCGTCGCTTAGGTCGAAGTCGTACGACGATAGGCTTAAGGAGTTAAAATTGACGACACTCGAGACTAGGAGGCTAAGGGGTGATCTAATCCAGGTTTTTAAAATTATGAATGGGTTCGATAACGTAGAGAGAGATAGCTTTTTCGAAATATCTCAGTATAATAGGACTAGAAATAACGGTGTAAATTGACAAGTAGAAGGTTCGAGACAGCAGTTGCCAAAATTTTTTTTACGCATAGAATAGTAAATAGCTAGAATAGTTTACCGGAGAAGTAATTAGTAGCACGTCCATAAACATGTTTAAAAATCGATTAAACGCATATGTTGATAGATTGGGTATAATTTAAGAGAGTAAAACTAAGGCCTTGTGGTTCGGAACCCACGTAAAATTGTAGGTCCTCTCCGCCACCACAGAGGACATGCATAATACACAATTACGAACACAGTTAGGTAGACCAGCCATGAGTGGATCCTAGGGTCTTTGTTGGTCTGAAACATTATAACATTATAACATTATATATATATATATATATATATATATATATATATATATATATATATATATATATAATTTAAGAACCCCGTATATATTAACAACTAGCGGAGCGACCCGGCGTTGCCCAGATGGAAGTTGAACACTTGCAGAGAACCCGCCCTTCGTGCGGATAGCAAAAATATCCTGCTGTCCTATTCATTTAAGCGGGCATTCAATAATTTTCCCGTAGGTTTCGATTAATTTTAAGCAACTTTAGAGTGAGACGTGAATGTAAAAATTAACCAACTGGTTAGGTTAATTGAATGCCCGGTTAGGCCAACCGAGTGCCCAGTTAGCGAAAATATCACGACTTAACCTAACTAATCGTCAAGGGCGTACAGTTGACCTAACCGGGCATTCAATAATTTTACCGTAGGTTTCGATATACGAGTGCATATATATATATATATATATATATATATATATATATATGCCCGGTTAGGTTAATTGAATGCCCGGTTAGGTCAACTGAATGCCTGGTTAGATTAACTGAATGCACGGTTAGGTCAACTGTACGCCCTTAATGATTGGTTAGGTTAAGTCGTGAAATTTTCGTTAGTTTTAACGAAAATATCACAACTTAACCTAACCAATCTTCAAGGGCGTACAGTTGACCTAACCGGGCATTCAATAATTTTCCCGTAGGTTTCGATTAATTTTAAGAAACTTTTACCTATTAATTTTCTCTCTCGAGAAGCCGTTTTCATGTTTTAGGGTGACACAGACAGACAGACAGCATCTATGGAGATTTTTAAAATTCAAATTTTTGTCTAATTAAAAAATTAAAATTTTGTTTGCTGAATCATAAATCATCGCGTGAAAAGCACGCGCTAGAGCTCCGCCCATTTTATGATGTGTCTATGATGTTACTATCTTTCAACCAATCCTGAATACAGAGGCCTCCAGCGACCTCAGATGACCTCAGAGGCCGACACCACATAGCCTATGTTCTTCCCCGGCCTCACATACCCCTATCTCTTAAGTCTCATCCAAATCTGGCCGGTGGTTTGGTCGGTCATAAGCAACAAATTTCTTAGACCGTCACAAATATTAGTAAGATGCAAATTGTATTTAATCTAATAGTGATCGTTTTATGAAAAAGTCCAAACCATATTCTAGAAACAGCTCATGCTATTTACGGGATCCTGTTTCAAAATGCGGCATACATATTTCATCTGTTTACTGACTTTTAATATAAAAGTAAGTTGCGCAGTATTTCATTACTTTCAGTCTTTATTCATCATTTTATATGTATGTCACTTGTATCATTTTAACTTTTGCTATAATATGACTGAAACTCTCTCTCTCTCTCTCTCAATCGTAATATATATATATATATATATATATATATATATATATATATATATATATATATATATATATATATATATATATATATATATATATATATATATATATATACAGGGCGTCCCAAAAAAATGTATACACACTTTAACAGCTGATAGCTCAATTGATGTTTCTTTCTTTCCAAGTTAAACCCATTAGAATTAATAATGGCAGTCAGACAGCTTTGAACAAAGGAAATTCATTCTAAAATGCTACTGGAAGTGTGAAAACGCAGTTGAAGTGCAAAGACAGTTTAGGAGGGAGTTTCAAACAGATCCACCAACGCGAATTACCATCACTCGAATTAGAGATAAGTTTGAAGCCGATGGAACTGTTCAGAATGTCCACAAGAAGCGTTCCGGAAGACCACGGACATCGACAAGCCCCACAAAGCAAGAGTACTGGAAACGTATCACCAAAGTCCAAGAAAATCTGTGCGGCAAGCGAGTCGTGAGGTAGGAATTTCAGAATCGTCTGTCCAACGCATTTTGAAGCGCTGTCAATGGAAAAGTTACATTCCAAGATTAGTCCATGCTATTAATGAAGATGATCCGGACCGAAGAGTGGAGTATTGCGAGTGGTACTTGGCACGATGTGGATGTGGATTGGACGAAGGGGTTTCGTAGAATACCCTCCGCGTTCACCAGACCTCACACCACTAGACTTTTTTTATGGGGATACTTAAAAGACAAAGTCTACGCTATAAAACCTGCAACAGTCGCTGAATTGAGAGCAGCCATTGAACGAGAATGCACACAAATACCAAACGAAATGTTTCGTGATGTTTGCGATTCCATTGCTTCGCGTTATCAGCAGTGCCTGGACCAGAACGGACGTCAGTTTGAAAACAGGCGTTGACAAAACAATTAAATAATGTCTGTAGATTCTATTACATTTTGAAAATGAAATGTATTTTAATAAACACTGCCTTTATAAGTATTTAAAGTGTGTATACATTTTTTTGGGACACCCTGTATATATATATATATATATATATATATATATATATATATATATATATATATATATATATATATATACACACATTTTAACTGCAAACACGCAGTATAATTAACGTAAAGAACGACGCTTGTATAGGAGTATGTTCCGCGCAAGATGAGAAAGAACGAAACAATATATATATATATATATTATATATATATACTCTATATATATATAGTATAGTCGTAAAATCTGTTCAGAAAAGATTATGATATCAATCGCAAAATGCATTTTTCAAAGAATAAGTTTGAACTGATTTTTTAAATTTAGTTTTCAAAAGTCCAATGAAATATTCTGTCAGTAATATAATTTAGAATTAATAGCATAAATATTTACAGGATATCTCCAATAAATAATTATATATTATATATATATATATATATATATATATATACGTCGTTGTAGTTCCGTGCGTCGTCCTCTTTTCACACGAAGGTCAAGCTGGTGTCCCCGCCTCTAGGACTGGCTTGGTGAAGGAACGGGTTGCTCTCTTGCGCTCTCCACCGCACATAGCCAGGTACACCCGACTCATCTGGTACCGTCCTGAGCCAGACATCTAGTCTTCTTTTGAAGACTTCAACTTTGACCCCTGTAATGTTCCTGAGGTCCTTTGGAAGCTGGTTAAAAAGTCTTGGCCCCTGACAACCAACTCTATTTTTCTTCAGTGTTGAAGAGGTCCCTTGTCGGGCTTTTAATATGGGAACGCTACACATTCTACCTTTCCTATTTTCCATTGTTGTTTGGATGGTAATTGGGCTTAGTTTGAGGTTTGGTACCAGTTTTTCGGTCATATTTCATATGTAGATTATGGTGTACTTCTCCCTTCTTCTTTCCAGAGAGTACAGATTTAGTTTACGTAGTCTTTCCCAGTAGTTGAGTTCTTTGCAGCCATCAATCTCAGATGCGAAATGTCTCTGAGTTTCTTCTTGTTTATTAGTTTCTTCTTTTTTATATGTGGACGTCAGGACTGAGTCGTATTCAAGTTTTGGTATGATCAGTGTTTTCAGCAGGGGAATCATTACTGCAGGGGCCTAGCTAATAGTTGTCTTCAGGGGAGGCTCCTGGTAATATAGGGGAGGCTACATAGTACTGATAATACAGGGAATTCTTTGTAAAAATAAAACACATGTTAAAGTTAAAATTTTATATATACTATTTAATTAATTTTATATACACACTATTAATTAATTATCCATAATTCATAAATTATTCTTGCAATAAATTAGAATGTCTTTATCCAAACACTAAATCATAAAAAAAAATTCAGAAATTGCTAATATCAATCACGCAAATTTCACACTCACTATCTCACCACTCGATGACTGGATGGTCACTAACTAACGTGCAACACAGCTCATTATGTATACTAGTTACTCTAGTGGATAGACGCCTTCTTGAAAATTCAGCACGTTTATAGCGCATGCGCGTGGACCTCTCATACCGCCACGAACTTTCTAGAACTTTCCAGTCCGCTACAATTTTTAAATTTTAATTAACATGTTCGAAACATTTTTCACAAATATTTTTATTTGGGTGGACAGAGGAAAATGGGTGCTCCTTAAGTATGCGCTCTACCGGACTTTCTTGACTTAAGTATGCGATCTACCCATGATAATAACCGTATCACAGCGCATTAAAGGATTAACAGGTAGGTAAATGGTTATTGAAAAGGTACAGGGGGTTAGGTTAGGTTAGGTTAGTTCAGGTTAGGTTAGGTTAGGTTAGGTTAGGTCTGGAGATTAATGAGAAAAAACTCGCAAGATTTGTTCTCCGATTTTTTAAATGACATTCGTTCTGTATATCGCTAGTTACATTTTCTCTTAAATTGGTAAGCTGAAATTATGCATCAATTATGCATTTAATTATTGTAATATGTAATTTCATAATTTCATAATTTCAAAAACATAAATATAATATAATATAATAAAAAAAAATCACGACTAAAAATGTAGAATCTTTTCCCGTGAAATTTTGCTGCGTAGCCCACGGTTTTTGAGATACAGTAGAGCGCATTTTTTCGAGTACAAGGAAAAAGCTTTGGATAACTGATAAACTTATTAATTAAGCTCTTTCCCTTCGAATTCTTCTTGCCAACTGAATGTCTTTTGGCATGATGGTAACTCTTTTGGCGTGAATGGCGCACAAGTTTGTATCTTCAAGGAGACCAACGAGGTAAGCCTCGGAAGTGTATATTTAGGGTGTGCTGGGTGTGCGGCACACACCCACAAAAGCTGTAAAATAATTTAAAAAAATTAATAAATAAATGATAAAATCTTTTATACTAAATAATATTTAATAAAAATAAAAGGTAATGATAATTTTGCATGCATTAATAAGTTTAATACACAGTATTAACCTTCGTTGTTGCTTCTAGTACTTTCTGTTCGCTGCTCATATCTGCGGTTGAGCTAAACCTTTCTCGCACACTTTAGGGAGGAGGGATAGAAGTGAGGACAGGCAGGAGATGGGGGAGATGAAAGGGAGTGTTAGGGAATAGTGGGGATTATTACTGACTGAAGTCGAGCGGAGCGGCAGTAGCACACAGCTAATATAGCAGCCTACTTTTGTTACTTACGCACCGCGGAAAGAGAATCGGATTTGCATGATTCGTTCATTTTTATCGAATCACTATTGTTTGTATGTTTAACTTTCCAATTCTTAATGCATTTCTACACTAGTTTTTTTCTATCTCGCACATATGCCTTTAGGTGCCTTTAGATCTTTGCCTTTAGGTGAGTTCGCGACGGTTCAGGATCGACCTACGGTCGACCCCTCTGCAGCATCCCGCCTCATTTGCGGGATTTGGTGAAGGAGGGAATTGCTGTCTGATCTCCCCCTGCCCTCGTAGCCAGCCACGCATGGCTGTTCTTGAAGTTATTAAGGTCGGTGTGCTGGAGATTCCTCACTTCTATTGGTAGAACATTGAAAAGCTTTGGGCCTCGTATTCTGAGAGTATTTTCTATCCTCGTTTTCATGGCTCCTTGTCCCACCGCAGCTGGGACGTACAAAATCTGCCTCTTCTCTCATTCCAGTTTGTTTCTATGTCATTTCTAAGGCTTTAGGTACCTTGTTATAAGATTCAGCACACCTTGTTTTGTTAACCACCGTACGCCAGTGAATATATATATATAATATATTAATATATATATATATATATATATATATATATATATATAATATATATAGTTGAGGTTATTTTTACATCAGCAATCAAGTTCATGTTATTCGTGAATACCAGATCTAGGCAGTTATTTTTTCTGGTATTTTCTGTTATCTCCTGTGTCAACATAAACTCGTTTGTGAGAGCCATCAACATTTTTGCTTGCTCCTGGTCTTCTCTTGTACTCCCCTTGTCCTGGTATATATATATATATATATATATATATGGGAATGAACTCAGAATGGTCCCCTGAGTTTTTTATGATACACACAGACAGTGCATGGAACAAGGAACTCTTCTGGGATAATTAAATCCACTATAGTCCGAATAAATAATGGTAAATGACAAATACCATAGTTTTTCTTTTTCATGATGCTAGCCCGACGTGGGCAACGGGTCACTCGGGTCATTCGGACTATAGTGGATTTAATTATCCCAGAAGAGTTCCTTGTTCCATGCACTGTCTGTGTGTATCATATATATATATATATATATATATATTATATATATATATATAGGGTGAACCAAATGTAGGTGGACAGTAAATGATAACGTTTATTTTGAGAATACATATTTAATTTTTTTGTATACTATAATACAAAATAAAATTTAAATAAATTTAGTTATAATATTTAATATAATAAAACACAAACACCATAGTTATAATGAACACCATAGTTATAATATAATATAACACAAACCGTATTCAACCTACTGTCCACCTACTTTTGGTTCACCGTGTATATATATATATACACACATTTAACTGCAATGACCACGCAGTATATTAATGTATAGAAACGACGTAAGTATAGAGGAGCATTCTGCACACGAGGAAGAGAAATAACGAACAAATGAAAAATGAGGTGAACCGCCCGGGAATCGAACCCAGGATCTTCCGATTGCCGGTCAGATGCGCTATCCATTACACCACGGGCCTCGATCAGTCATAAGTCGAAATTCTCCTACATAGGGCAGAAACCAATGCCCTGAGAGGGCACCCTCGCAAATCGTGAATATGTACATTTAACTGCAATGACCACGCAGTATATTAATGTATAGAAACGACGTAAGTATAGAGGAGCGTTCTGCACACGAGGAAGAGAAATAACGAACAAATGAAAAATGAGGTGAACCGCCCGGGAATCGAACCCAGGATCTTCCGATTGCCGGTCAGATGCGCTATCCATTACACCACGGGCCTCGATCAGTCATAAGTCGAAATTCTCCTACATAGGGCAGAAACCAATGCCCTGAGAGGGCACCCTCGCAAATCGTGAATATGTACATTTAACTGCGCAATCGGAAGATCCTGGGTTCGATTCCCGGGCGGTTCACCTCATTTTTCATTTGTTCGTTATTTCTCTTCCTCGTGTGCAGAACGCTCCTCTATACTTACGTCGTTTCTATACATTAATATACTGCGTGGTCATTGCAGTTAAATGTATATATTCACGATTTGCGAGGGTGCCCTCTCAGGGCATTGGTTTCTGCCCTATGTAGGAGAATTTCCACTTATGACTGATCGAGGCCCGTGGTGTAATGGATAGCGCATCTGACCGGCAATCGGAAGATCCTGGGTTCGATTCCCGGGCGGTTCACCTCATTTTTCATTTGTTCGTTATTTCTCTTCCTCGTGTGCAGAACGCTCCTCTATACTTACGTCGTTTCTATACATATATATATATATATATATTCCTATCCGCCTTTTCGTATTTTAGAAATAGGAAATTAAAGTTTCCGTAGAGCATTATAGTAGGAGGTGGAGGATTTATGGACTTTATTAGGTTTCTGATATCATCAATGGCATCATTAATATCCCATATATACAGGGCGTTCGGAAAGTCACTGTGCACTTATATAATTAATGTTTTTTTATATTTCAAAAGAAGAAATGACAAAGGTGTTTCAAAATAAAATAAGACGGGTCCAGGCCTGTATTGCTGTTAAAGGACATCACTTTCAACACCTTTTATAAGGTTAATAACCTCTATCATATATGCAATGTTATACTATTGTATGCTATTAAATAAATATAAGTGCACAGTGACTTTCCGAACACCCTATATATGGGATGAATTTCGCACTTAAACACGTGAAATTAATAAATGATGAACACCCACAAGGAAAACTGAAAAGCGATTCCAAGCCTTTTCGTATATTTAACCTGGGAGGACAGAAAACATCAAGAGACAAGTCGGCATTACCGGGTTTGCGCTATCGGGTTGGTTTTTATGGACACGTGTCATCAAGGTGACAAATTCCTTTTTGGCTTCTACAGTTCTTCAGCGCTGCCTTCACCGTTATATAATATTTATTGATTAAATATTATATAATATAATATTTATAATATTATATCACATAATATAATATATAATATTTATTGGCTACATAATATTTACTGACGAAATAAAAACATTTACAGTGCAAACATGTTCACATTCTAAGTAAATAATTAAATACAGTAAACCCTCGTCCAGCGCGAATTTGCTTATACACGGAAAAATAAATGTGAACAATTATTTGCCGAAAGTGGAAATTGATTATACACGGCCCGCCAAACGCGCTCTAATACAGTAATACTGTACGCGTGCCCAATGCGCGCTCTAGTGTTTTCTCCTACACTCTCCAACACTCCCGCATCTCCCTCCCTCTCGCGTCACCCATCGCATCGTCCCTTGTCTCAGTTCCTGCTACCGCGTTAAGTTCAGTGAAGTTGTGTTGGATTGTTTTTGCCGTATTTTGCTGTTGTTTTGCTATTACCCTTAGACAGTAGTATGGCACCAAAACGTAAAGCATCTGTAAGTGATAGTGAAGAGAAGAAAAGTCGAATTACCTGAAGATCCGTCACTCCAGCCTTTTTTAGTTAGCTTTATAAGGCTAACTAACGAAAATATCACGACCTAACCTAACCAATCGTCAAGGGCGTACAGTTGACCTAACGATTGGTTAAGTTAGGTCGTGATAGTTTCGTTAGTTAGCCTTATAAGGCTAACTAAAAAAGGCTGGGGTGACGGATCTTCAGGTGATCTGAAAAGTCGTAGGATTATGATGACATTAAGCGAAAAAATAAAGATTCTGGATAAGTTGCGTGGTGGTATGAGTATAACATCACTTGGCCGCGAGTATCACGTGAATGAGTCTACCATACGCACCATCCGAAAGAGTGAAGAAAAGATACGTGCTATTTTCATTTAATATATTTTTATTTATAATATGTAAATATCATTATGTTTATGATTTTATTATGTTCTTATTTCATATACAATATAGGTAGGGAAATTCATTTATGTGTGAATAAAAAATCCACGTATCTAAGTATTAATGGGAGACTTTACGTGGCCATGTTCACATATCCCCATTTATCCCATAAGGTATTAAGTTTGTCTAACGCGGATTTACCTAACGCGCCGTTCTCGAGGAACCTAACCCCCGCGTTGGACAAGGGTTTGCTGTACACTCATTATCGCTTTAATAATTAATCCATGACAAGTATTTATTCATAGTAAATAAGAAATTTTTAAATTGTATATATATATATATATATATATATATATATATATATATGAGAGAGAGAGAGAGAGAGACTTTGTGTATTGTATTGCAAATGACATTTTTAATATCGATATTTATATTATTTACTTTTTTATTCATATTTTTCTTAATTATTAATTAGAGGAATTTGAAATATATATATTATAATATATATATTATATATATATATATAACACACATTCAACTGCAAAGAACACGCAGTATAAATAACGTAAAGAACGACGCTTGTATAGGAGATATTCCGCGCAAGACGAGAGAGAGAACGAAACAAATGAAAAAATGAGGTAACCACCCGGGAATCGAACCCGGGATCTTCCGATTGCCGGTCAGATGCGATACCATTACACCATGGGCCTCACTCTTCCAAATGCCGTAATTCTTCTACATACTCGCAGAAACCAATGCCCCAAGGGGGCACCTCCCGCATGCCGTAACATTATATACATTCAACTGCAAAGAACACGCAGTATAAATAACGTAAAGAACGACGCTTGTATAGGAGATATTCCGCGCAAGACGAGAGAGAGAGAACGAAACAAATGAAAAAATTTGGAAGAGTGAGGCCCATGGTGTAATGGTATCGCATCTGACCGGCAATCGGAAGATCCCGGGTTCGATTCCCGGGTGGTTACCTCATTTTTTCATTTGTTTCGTTCTCTCTCTCTCGTCTTGCGCGGAATATCTCCTATACAAGCGTCGTTCTTTACGTTATTTATACTGCGTGTTCTTGCAGTTGAATGTATATAATGTTACGGCATGCGGAAGGTGCCCCCTTGGGGCATTGGTTTCTGCGAGTATGTAGAAGAATTACGGCATTTGGAAGAGTGAGGCCCATGGTGTAATGGTATCGCATCTGACCGGCAATCGTAAGATCCCGGGTTCGATTCCCGGGTGGTTACCTCATTTTTTCATTTGTTTCGTTCTCTCTCTCTCGTCTTGCGCGGAATATCTCCTATACAAGCGTCGTTCTTTACGATATATATATATATATATATATTATATAATTTTGACATTGACCTATTTGAGTATTTGGTTTAAAATTTCTATATTACTAAATTAATAAATGATTAAATTGTGTGTGTATCTGTCACAGGTTAAATGGAAATGAAGAAGAGTGTGGAACAATAATTATTTTTATTTTAACATAATTCAAATATTTTTATTTGTTCAAAAGAAAATTAAATATACAATATTACTGTAGTAAAGGTAGAAAATTTATCTCATTTGTCGCATTGTTTTTCTCTCATTTGTATCTTTTATAGTTTAATAATAATAATAATAATAATAATAATAATAATAAATATTTGCCTTATAAGGTCAACATTGCAGACACACTACGGCTGCTAAGTCTCATACAGCGCATGCAGTTGACACAGCTGGGAACCCCTGAGCTGGATCGCTTCCTGGCAAGAGACTACCAGAACAGATAGGGGGAAACTGATCTCTCTCGGAGGACCACGGGGTTACAAAGCACGAGATACCGAAGGATAACGAACTGGAAATGCACGAGGGGCAACGCCAAACAAAGAACATAAATAATGTCCTGGCTAATATTCAAGGAATAAAACCAAACAACTCGCATAAAGTTTCGTACCTGAAAGGATTTATGGACGAAACAAGGGCGGACATCGCATGCTCAAAGAAACGTATCTTAGAGATTGCCAAGGAAACTGTGAAAACTGCGAATGCTGTATTGGTAAGAAAGAGTTGCATATCGATGGTTTCAACTTACTAAGAGCTGACAGAACAGCGAGACGTAAAGGTGGCTGTGCTGTTTATGTATATGAGAGTCATATGATAGAGACAGGGGCGGATTAACTGTACTTGGGGCCTGAGGCTAATTTTATTTTGGGGCCCTTTTTTTTAGATTTTTATTAACAATACATGTACATGTACAGTACATAGTACATTTATACGAATTATACATACGGTGCTTAGGCTAACTGAGAAACAAACTTAAAAGAACCTTAACACAGTGTATTTTGTCGTTTGCTAAAACAAAACAGGATAAAACAAACTTTACTTTAGGGCCTATAAAACATAAAATAAAACAGGGAATTTGTCAGTTTGTGTACTCTGTCATATTTAATCAAAGAAATTTGCGAAATCTGGAATTATAATATCATCGAAACTCAGTTGATTGGGGGCCCACTCAATGATAATCCGCCACTGGTAATAAGTAAATCAAACAGCTTCGTGGAACTCCTAGCAGTGAAAATAGGAAATTAATAAACTAGAAGATATTCAGAGATATTTCACAGCCAAGATCGATGGTTGCAAAGAACTCAACTACTGGGAAAGACTACGTAAACTAAATCTGTACTCCCTGAAAGAAGGAGAGGTACACCATAATATATGCATGGAAAATGATCGAAAAATTGGTACCAAACCTCTAAACCCAAGTACCACCCAAACAACAGTGGAAAGCAGGAAAGGCAGAATGTGTAGTGTTCCCAAATTAAAGGCCCGACAATGGACCTCCTCAACACAGAAGGAAAACAGCTTGGTTGTCAGGGGGCCAAGACTTTTTAACCAGCTTCCAAAGGACCTCAGGAACGTTACAGGAATCAAAATTGAAATCTTTTAAAGAAGACTAGATGCCTGCCTCAGGACTACCAGATGAGCCGGGTGTACCTGGCTATGTGCGGTGGAGAGTGAAAGAGAGCAACTCGCTCCTCCACCAAGCCAGGCCTAGAGGCGGGGCCACCAACTTGTTAATCTGACGGTCGCTGTTACTTCCTCTTCGTCTTTGTCTTCTTCCCTTTCTTCGCAATCGCCTTTTTCATCCTGTAAGGAGTGAAGGTGAACGGAAACATCCACGCCGCCTTCATTTCCTCTGACCAAATCACACTTAAAGAGGACTGAATAGCTGTCAGAAACTGCCGGCCCACGTACTATTCAAAGGAAAAATAACACTTTATAAGGTTTGAGAGAAAACTGTGTGGTTCAGGGTTCGAGAGAGAGAGAGAGAGAGAGAGAAGAGAGAGAGAGAGAGAGAGAGAGAGAGAGAGAGAGAGCTACAAGGAGTTACAAGTTACAAGGACAAGAGGAAGCCTCAAAGACCTTTCGGTCCACTTTGGGAGGTTCCTGTTATTAAACAAGTTTATTTTTCTTTCGACTATCCTAGCAGCAGTAGAAAACTGGATAGAAAAGTAGAAGGCTCTCTCCCCACCCTCCGCTCCCTCCCTGACAGAAGCAGGTACGGAAAAAGGTTGAAGAAAATACCTTGACCCTGGAAAAGTAGCCAAGGAAATTTTACAGGAAAGTGGAGAATATATTAATAGCTCTATATTTAGCATGCTCACAGAGACACCGTGCAAGCGAACTCCTGCAGAGTTGTGTTATGTTTTAGTTTTAAACTATGAGAGAATTCAGTACTTTGTCTAGCCCATTTTTAAACACATTTACACTTTAACTGGAAACAACCTCTGAGGGAAGTTGGTTCCAGATATTAACTATTTTATAGGAAAAGAAATTCCCGCAGACAGAGGTCCTAAATGTCTTTAGTTCCAGTTTAAACCCATTATTTCTTGTCGGATTGGCATTAAGTGAGAATAAGTTCCTGTAATCTACCCTGTCTATTCCATTGAGCATCTTGAAGACTTGAATAAGCTGACCCCGCAACCTCCTCGTCTCTAAGGTAAACAGATTTAGGCGCTCCAATCTCCGTTGGTAGCTTTGCATTCTCATTGAAGGGATCAATTTTGTAGCCCTTGCTTGTACTCTTTCTAACCTTTCTATGTCCTTCCTGAGGGATGGAGAACAAAACTGCGCACAGTATTCCAGTTAAGGTCTGACTAGTGAATTATAAAAAGACATTACAGTCTCCTTGTTCCGAAACTGGAACTGTCTTTTAATATAACCTATATTTTTAAGGCCCTCTTTTCGACTTCTGCACAGTGCTTCGACGGTTTCAGATCGTTGCTGATATAGACTCCTAAGTCTTTCTCTAGAGCGGTCTCAGTCAAGTTCCTTCCCAAGAGAGAGTAATCGGTCTTCGGGTTTTTATAACCAGGGCCGGCCTTAGGCCAATTGAACCTATTTGACCAAATTGGGCCCCGCGCTCACATGGGCCCCGCACTAGTAGGGCGGGTCATACTATGCATTTTTTTTAAATCAATGGAGAGGGGTGTTCAAATGGCATATTTTGGTGTATAGAACACAATTCTGAAGAAAATATTTAATTCTGATAACCCTAACCTACATCATTTTGCAGTTGATTATTATTAAATTGTTGATTATTTTACTATTGTAGTTACCCCAGAATATGTCTTCTCACGTTTTCTATCATGGCTGCTCACGTTATCTCTCATAGAGCATTGTTCTAACTAATTCATATAAACACATATAATGTAATTCATATAATAATAATAATATTTAAATACTCAAATAAAAAGGTGTGCCATTCCACTTAATTGTAATTATCATACAGTTTGGTATATGAAATATTTTGACGGTTTTCTGGCGCGCATAAGGCCATTTTCTGAGCCACCTTTCTCAGAGGCTAGAATGTAACGTTTCAGAACATTCTAAAACGTTTTGTGAAATATTTGAAGTGACTCATGAGTCATGATTTATGAAGCTATTTTACCACCTCGGCTTGCAGTGAGGGGATAGATTTAGTGATTATCTACTGATATTTTTTTTGTTACTGTTCACATGTGAGTATTATTCTGTTATATTTTAGAAAAAGCTATTTCTACGCATATTATAGTGATACATTGAGCAAAATTTAATTAACAACTTTGATTTGAGCTAAAATTAGGTGGTTCATTTTTAGTACAACTGAGCAGTATGAGGCCTATTTCAATGTTCTAAAGAATATTTTTAGGATGTGTTTCTTTAGTTTTTTTAGAGTACATGAACAAATTATTTGCATTACAGACAACAGATAAATTAGCATTTTATAACATTTTGAAACCAAAAAAGCATAATGTGTTTAGCATTTGCAGATAAATTTGTTCTTGTCCATTTCAGCTCTTTTTTTAACAAAGAATTTTGCGCTGAAAAGAGTTAATACCTGTCTGTAGTGGATACTTAACTGTTGTATTATTGTTTTTATTTCAGTGTGAACTCATTAAGAAAATGGCTCAAGTCAGAACAAGGACGAAATCAAGTTCTCATCTGAGTAATCTTGTTGGCACTGGCCGGGAGCTGTTGGTGTCTGAACTGCCAACTGTGAGGGATATCCTGAGGTATGGCATCTACTTGAGGAAGCAAAGTGAAGATGACAGGAGGAACTACCCAGTGGACAAGCTGGTGAGTGACATCTACCCTGGTCTGATTTGTCAGGCTCTGGGTGTCAAAGCACGGACTTAAAGGAAAGAACCTGAAGATTCTGCAATTCACTGTGGAATTCATCATTGGAGTGTATTACCCATGTTGGTTCAACGTGAAGGTCAAGCACTCCTGGATCGAAGGGCCTAGGCACATCCTCTTTCAGCTGGACTGCCTCAAGTCCCAGAGAAAGGAGGTGCTGGATATTGTGATGCCAACTGTGAGAAGATCTGCTTGGTATGCCCACAGTGAAGTCATCCTCCAAACACTACTCTGCTCTGAGGATCAGAAGGAGAGGATTGAAGGGGTGGAGAGAATCCTGGCCATCAGGGGAGAGGGGGACCCGGACACTCAGCTGGGGGACTCCTCTGTTAGGAGCAGAAGGACACCTGACATCAATTGTGATGCTTCCAGCATCGGTGACTTGATCAGCTGGTCAGAAGGTGTGTCAGAGCCACCTCTCACCTGCTCTCTAAGCACCTCAGAGGTGAAAAACTTCAACACCCCCATGGAGGTGCGCAACTGGCCTTGCCACACACAAAGCATTGAGAGGGTTGTTAAAATGGTGACTGAGGCTTCTGCTAAGTACTTCTCACAGGAAAGAGGGATGGAGGGATCAGGGCTCAGGAGACCAGCAGGAAGCTGATGTCCAAGTCTGAGTCAAAGCAGGATTTGTGCAACCTGGCAAAGTTCAAGATGTCAGGAGAATGATCTTTGTAATTATATCCAGTGATATACATGCAGTTCACCTATTAATAAATATATGTAAAGTTGATTTGGCCTTGTCAATATAAATGATTTACCTTATATCTTTTAATATATTATAAAGGGGTTCAAAAGGGTAAAATTGGCAATTTAGAAATACAAAATGATGTAGGTTAGAGTTATCCTATCCAAAAAAATAAGCTCATATTTGAATTCCCCATGTAAAAACACATAATTTAGACACCCCTGATGGTAGGATTTCCTTCAGATTCATGTTGTCACCTGAGTACGACCCGCCCTACCGCACTAGGGTTGCCACCTCCAGCTTTGAAAAATAAGGAATGCAGTCTTTGCAGCCACGGTTTAAGCAGTTGAAAAAACATGTTCATTTATTTGGCTCTTTGAGTAAATTTCAATAAATTCCAAAGGAGGAATTACAAAAACATGCTGCAGATTTGGAAATTGCACTAACAGATGTCAAGCTCATTCAGGAAAACGAACTTGTCAACTCTGTAAAGTTAGCAGATTTAGATGGTCATATGCTGGTCGAGGAAATGGAAGCACTGAAGCCAATTCTTCCTTCTTCATACTTTGGAAAGCCTTTGAAAATCCTGGAATTCCTTGCTTTGAATGAGAGAGCTACTGGATTTCCAATTTTTTTTATTGCTCTACGCATATGTTTGACAATTCCAGTCACAGTGGCGTCAGGGGAAAGGAGCTTTCCCAAATTAAAATTGATCAAATCTTATCTAAGGTCAAACATGCTCCAAGATAGACTCAACAGCCTTGCAATATTATCCATAGAATGTGATGAAGCAAAAAACTTAAACTTCAACAAAATTTTGAAAGAGTTTGCAGAACAGAAAGCAAGAAAGATTTCTTTATAAGTATAGTTTTGTTTTAACACGTTTTATGTCAAAATATAAGCTAATAAATATAGATATTGTTTTATTTTTAATACAACGTAATAGCATAAATTCCTGATACCTAATTTAAAATAATCTTAAGTCCAGGAGGCCCCACCAAAATGGTCCAAATTGGGCCCCGAAATTGCTAAGGCCGGCCCTGTTTATAACCTATGTGCATTACCTTACATTTTTCCAAGTTGAATGGCATCTGCCAAGTAGCAGACCATTCGCCCAACCTGTCAAGATCGTTCTGAAGCGTTCTTACGCCCTCCTCAGTACCTATACTACTTCCTAATTTCGTATCGTCTGCAAATTTGGAGATTGTACTTAGAAGCCCGACGTCTATATCGTTAATATAGATGATAAAAAGTAAAGGACCCAGAACGGAACCCTGTGGGACACCACTGGTGACGGGCGCCCACTCCGAAGCCACTCCATTTATTACCACTCTCTGCTTTCTATCTTTTAACCAATCCTCAATCCAGTTGGAAACGAGCCTGGTGATTCCTAGTCCTTTGACTTTAGCCATCAATCTCGCGTGAGGGACTTTGTCAAAGGCTTTTTGAAAGTCGAGATACACTATATCTATTGCCCTACTTGCATCGTACAGTGTATGCATATTATGGAAAAACTCTAACAGGTTTGTCAGACAGGATCTATGTCGCCTAAATCCATGTTGAGAATAAAAAATTAGATTGTTAGATTCAAGGTGATACACAATACGTTTTGTAATGATGGGGGGAAATAAAATATAAAGAAACTATTATGCCATTAAAAATTTGTATTATGGAATACACAAGAGATCCAGAGAAGATGAGCGAACTGCTTAAGAAAGAATTCAAAACATGTTTAGTACCGGTTAATCCGAAAAGAAAAAATCAAGATAAATTTTTTAAATTGATACAAATCATTAATAATAATAATAATAATAATAATAATAATAATAAAAATAATAATAATAATAATAAGAAGAAGAAGAAGAAGAAGAAGAATAGAATTTTGAGTTCTCCAAAAGGGAGGTTGTCTCAACAAACTTGATATTACCCATCCACTCTGTTGCCTGGAAGAAGGGAGAATATTATTTTTCTTCTTTTCCTCTTTTGTCTGTTCTTCCACCTCATCTTCCTTCACTGCAAAGTCATCAGAGAGGACAAGAAACATGACCAGCAATTATTTCTTTGAACATTTCTATTATGACAGCTCAGGTTTCCCTCATTTAAACGAAGTCACTCATGAATGTTTTCCAAGTTTATTTAATTTAGTCTCTGACTATTTAATTTAGTCTTCTCCAACACTGCTTTGTAATCTGGTTCGAACCCTTTAAAGTCTGATCCAAATCAATTCTGTCTTAAACATTAGAGGTTTCGAGCCCTTTTTAAAGGGTTTTCTGCTTCACCTCCTTCCAACTTTGGGCCTTAAGGTAAAATTTTATTTTATACACACTCCAATAAGAGATTTTAAAAAAAATTTGTTTTCAATAGTTTAAGTAGTGGTTTCCATGACAACCACTATGAGACACTAAAGAAAATTCAGTTGTTAGTTTCACTATTCGCTAAACAGTGATGCAGCAAAACTTTTGCCATTATATATACATGGAACAAGGAACTCTTCTGGGAAAATTAAATCCATTATAGTTCGAATAAGTAATGGTAAATGACAAACACTATAGATTTTTTTTTTTCATGATGTTAGCCCGACGTGGGCAACGGGTCACTCGCAAAGAGGCCCCAAAAATATAACTTCCCTCACCAGCTATCTGTAAGGCGGATATGATCCAACTTTGGGACTGGATCTAGGGTTTAAAGCAGCCGAGATCCACTATATTTAGAACCTCAATATAATCAAAAGATTCAGTGCATTCACGTCGGATTTAATACATCAAAGAAAAAGGGGTAGCTATTGTATTTTTAGCCAAAAAACCAAAACTTAAAGCCCAACTGGCAGAATTGAGCGTCCACTTTTCGAGGCACATGACATGTCCGTTTCATGATGGGGTTCTAAATATAGTGGGACTAGGCTGCTTTAATCCCTAGATCCTGTCCCAACGCTGGATCGTATCTGCTTTGCCGTTAGCTGGTGAGGGAAGTTATATTTTTGGGGCCTCTTTGCTCTTTGCGAATGACCAGTTGTCCACGTCGGGCTAACATCATGAAAAAGAAAAAACTATAGTGTTTGTCATTTGCTATTACTTATTCGAACTATAGTGGATCTAATTTTACCAGAAGAGTTCCTTGTTCCATGGACGGTCTGTGTGTATCATATATATATATATATATATATATATATATATATATATATATATATATATATATATTCAGTATATATACACAGTGTTTCTACCTCGTGGTGTACTGACGTTTTTTTCTGTTCTGTGTAATATCAAAATAACTAGGGTTTATAAGTTCAGTGGTAAATTCTATATTATACCAGTGTGTGTGTTAAATATCAGTGAATTGGCGATAATAATTTATTAAGTGAAAGCCGGTGGCATATACCTTGCACAAAGAAAAAGCATCAATTGAAACATAAATTGGAAACAATTCGAACGGAAAAACAGCTCCTGAGATTTGTAATTAGGCCTATACAGGGGAAGAAGGTCAGACAAAATTCGAAGGAGCCATAAAACGGGAAGGTCGAGTTTTCGAGACGAAATTTGAAAAGTGAGAAGAAAAGAGGCAAAAATAAAAGAAAGAAAGGCAAAAAATAGAAGAAGTGTGTAAACTGCGGTAAATTTAGAAAGCTGAATAGAACTGGATTATGTTTAATGGAATGCGCTGTGCACCAGCTCTGCGATTGCAGGAATGAAGCAGACCAGACCACGGGATTAAAATGCATGCTGGGCAATACCTTCAAACACTACGAATGCATGAACATAGATAGAAAAGACAGGAAAATGATAAATAGAATAAATACCAAAATCATAGGCCTTCATGGTTTCCTGCGCATCAAGTGCATAGAAAACAATAGGAAATTAGTGCAAAGGGGAATACAAAATATTGAAATAGAAGAATCAAGAGCAGCAGTTTTACCGAGAGAAAACCAGGAAACAACAGAAAATGAAAACGAGATTAAGGACAACACACTACAGGGAGCTGCAAAAGCAGCCACAGATGAAGAAATACCCCCTGCAAATAAGAGAGATACAAGATACACGCCGAAGGCAACAAAAAACAAAAAAAAAAACACTGAATAGGGAAGAAGTGGTGGCGGAGCAGAAGAAGGAAATCGAATCACATAAGACTTGAAAGGAATTTAGACGACGGGCCATATGCGAATATTATAAAACAGGTTCGTGCAAATATGGCTCAAACTGCATGTGCAATCACCCCCAAAAGATGCTTCTATATGGTGAGGAATGGAAGCTATAGGTACGGACCAAACTGTAACTTTTTCCACCCTCGTACATGCAGACAGTCAATTACGGAGAAAAAATGCCTGAGCATAGAGTGCCCGTATCTTCACATAAAGGATACGCAAAGAAGAGAACGGGAAAGAACAGATCATATCCAAAATAAAAGTAATAACAAGAGTAATGAAACATTTTTTAGAGGAGATGAGGATAATAAAAGCACAGCTTGCCCTTCTAACAAGAAAAGACAGAACGCTGCACATATATGCACCACAACATTACGTACATCACCCTTCTATTCAACATCACCCACCAATAATCCAACCACCACAGTGGTATCAAGGGCCGCAACTCCAATACTCCCAAATGCAGCGGCCCAACCAATAACACCAAACAAGAACAGACATTGACCAGGAAACGACCATTAATTAGGAAGATCGAACACGAAGATTAGAACCCCAGTAAATGTATTGTACATAAATATACAAGGCCTCTATACTGACCATGCAGACTGCAAATTACAATACTTGCAAAATTTAACTACGGAAACTATCATAGATATCATATGTCTAACGGAAACACACTTACATAAATGCGAAAAAGGCTGTGAAAACTGCATTGAGAATACTGAAATAGCATTGCTGGACTACAACATATACAGAGCAGATAGAGTGGCTAGACGAGGAGGAGGGTGTTTTATCTACGTGAAAAACACATACACATGTGAAGTGAAGGTAAACAAATCCAACAGCACAGTCGAAATTATTATTTTAGCAGTAAAAGAACTGAGCCTAACCATTATGGATGTCTACAGACCACCAAACACCACAAAAAGTTCATTCCAATTTGCCATTAATGAAATACAAAACATGTTAAAATTACTTGAAACTTCAGCAAAAAATATTCTAATTTGCAAAGATTTTAATTTCCTATTCATAACATGGAAGGAAAATGACGAAGTCATATATGTTGAGAAGTTTCATGGCAAAATTACAAAAGATGATAAAACCCAAGCAATAATGCTATTGGATATGATGGAACATTACGCCCTTACTCAGGAAATCTGTGAAGCCACTAGAAAAGAGGACGTTTTGGATTTAATTTTGACACATAACAATGAGATAATAATAATGAATAAAAAGGTAACGCACACAAATTTCTCCGACCATAACTTAATCGATATACAATTGAAGTTAGCACAAGGTCCGAAAACGCATCCCAGAGAGACAGAAGGAATATTTGAAGGGTTAAACATAAATTCAAAGAAAGTAGATTGGGAAAGTGTAAGTAAAGATTTAAAGGAAGTAAATTGGGAATTGCTACTTGAAAGAAGACTCCAGAACAAATACTAAATATAATGGAGACTGAAACCAAATCTATATTACTAAAGCATGTTCCAGAGAGACAAAAAAGAAAACGTAGCAAGCTCGAGAAAAATCAGGACAATATTTAGGCAACGGAAGCAAACTGTAAAACATCTCCACAGATGCAGAACTGATGCAAGGAAACTCAAACTAGAGAGGAAACTAGGCGAAATAGAAATGGACCTAAAGCAAACATTCATGCATAAGACAAATGAGGAGGAAAATAAGGTAGCAAAAAACAAAAAAAATAACCCAAAACATTTCTACACGTTTGCGAAAAGGAAAATGCAGTGTAAATAGAGTATTGGTCCGTTGATAGACGGAGAGGCGAAACACAAATGACCCCCAAAAAATGAACGAACTGCTTAAGGAACAATTTAACTCTGTTTAGCACCCCGAAGTCCGAGATGAAAGTGGAAAACCCAGACGAATTTTTCGACATGATACAAATCAGCCAAGGACAAATTCTAGCACAAACCTATTAATGGACTTATAGTTCTCAGAGGGAGATGTAATTAAGGCTCTATCACAGATGCGAGACAATTCGGCACGAGGTCCAGACACATGGAGTGCCACGTTTCTGGAGAAATGTAAAGAGAGTATTGCCAAACCGCTACTTACTATGGAGGAAATTACTCGACACAGGACAAATTCCACTTCCATTAAAGAACACGAACATTGCCCCCTTATTCAAAAGTGGTAACAGAGCAATACCCAAGAATTATCGGCCGGTAGCTCTCATCTCCCACCTTATAAAGGCTTTGAACGTATAATTAGAGGCAAACCTACCTACTACCTACAAGAAAAGAAATTATACAATCCAAATCAACATGGTTTCAGGGCTGGAATTGCGATCATGCCTATCACAGCTATTAGACCACCAGGAGAAAATATTCGAAACACTGTCTCGAGGAGAAAACATAGATGTAATATATACTGACTTTGCTAAAGCCTTCGATAAATGTGACCATGGAATTATAGCACACAAACTTAAGAATACAGGAATTACTGGAAAGCTAGGAAGATGGATTTTTAATTTCTTGACGCAAAGAACACAAAGAGTGGTGGCAAATGGAGTCAAATCGGAAGTTTCGGAAGTCGTGAGCTCTGTCCCACAAGGAACAGTACTAGCTCCCTTGCTGTTCATAATAATGATTGCAAATATTGATGCAGATATCAATGACAATATTGTATCATGTTTCGCAAATGACACAGAGATATGCAAGGAAATATTGAACATAGGTGACATAGACAAATTACAAAACGACACTGAAACATTATTCCAGTGAGCAGAAGACAACAATATGAAGTTCAACGAAGAAAATTCCAACTTCTAAGATATTGTAATAACAAGGAGCTACAGAAAAAAGGGTACAAAACTCTGCAAGCCAAACAGATAACACCAAATCCACAAGTCAGGGATCTTGGCGTATTAATGTCGTGGGATGCAGAATTCAGAGAGCACTATAACATCAAAATTACGACGGCTAGAAAAATAATGGGAATCATCTGGAGGAGCTTCAGCAGCAGAAAAGCAAACATCATGCTCAAATTATGGAAGAGTCTAGTGTCTAGTCCTGCCAATAATTGAGTATTGCTCAGCACTCACAAGGCCCTACAGAAAACGAGACATTGCGAACATTGAAGCTATACAAAGAACTTTTACGTCTAAAATAGAAGAAACGGAAGGTGAAGACTACTGGTCTCGACTACAATCACTGAAACTCTACTCACTTGAAAGAAGGCCCGAGCGGTACACAATAATATACATATGGAAAATACTTGAGGGCTCTGTCCCTAACCTTAGAAATGAAATAGAAACAAACTGGAATGAGAGAAGAGGCAGATTTTGTACAGTCCCAGCTGCCGTGGGACAAGGGGCCATGAAAACGAGGATGGAAAATACCCTCAGAATACAACGCACAAAGCTTTTCAATGCCCTCCCAAAAGAAGAGAGGAATCTTCAGCACACCGAACTGAATAACTTCAAGAACCAGCTGGACAGATTCCTATGCCAAGTTCCTGACCAGCCATGCGTGGCTGGCTACGGGGGCAGGAGGAGATCAGACAGCACTTCCCTTCTTCATCAAATCCCGCAAATGAGGCGGAATGCTGCAGAGGAGTCGACCGCAGGTCGATCCTGAACCGTTGTTGGAAGTCGCATAAAGTAACATAAAGTAAGTAACATATAAGTATATTGGTTAGGTTTTTGAACAAGTGTTCAGGCTCGACTCCCCCAGCTGTGTTCGATCCCCTTGCAGTATTCCGCATCATCTTTTTAAAATGATATATGCTACTTTTTTTTAATATTTAGAGAGAAAGAAGAGTTGCTGAAGATTTTCTAAAGTGCATAAAAAATGTTTGCTGTCGTTGTTAACCTTTTACGAGGAAAATTGCTTCTCTTTCGGTTTACTGTTAGAGTGGCGTGTTGAGGTCGGTTATTGTTGGCCGTAGTTGGGTGCAAGTTAATTTTCGGTAAGTTAGAGCATAGAATGTTTATTATTTCTTAATATATTAATGTCTAGCAAAGGTAAAACATTGTCCAATTCATCTTCTTTTGTAAATTTGATGGAAGGATATTCACCGTTATAAGGTAGTTGAAACAGAGGTAAGAATGAATTTTTCTGTGAAAAAGTAAAAATGTATCGTTTATGTATCTTTCATGAAGGCGGGCTTCATTTCATTGGAACGTTTTAGGAGCCGGTTTTTCTCTGATGACAGATTAGCCAGTGTTGCGCTGAAAGAGGAACCCACAAGAAGAAAATTTAACTGGTGATACCATTGAAGTTTAAGAATAAAACATTTATCTGCAGCTGCGAAAGTAAATAGCTTTGAGAATTCTTGTGTCCAAATTAAGAATTTTTGTTTCGTCATTGCGAAAGGATTTTCTAAGACGTGAGTTTATAGTTTCGTCGACGGGTATGTTATTACTGTATTTATCAGTAACGAAACTACTCATGAAAAATTATTCGCGTTGTTTATGAAAAGAATTTCTTTGATGAAAGTAAAGATATTTAAATACTTAGCTAGTTCGTACAGTAGTTTTACGTCTTATAAGCGGGTGAAATACTATATAGGTTTTATTGGCGTGTTATTCTTGTGAATTTTGAGGAGTTCATAAAATATGCCAAACAGTGAACATGAAGGGAATACGTTTGCATAAGTTCTTAAAATTTTGTTATCATTCAGTTGCGTTTTTAGAAATCTTTTTAATTTATCCTCCAATTTTAGTAAAATTGAAAGTATATTTTCATTTATTTTCTTAAATTTGGTTGAATCTGGTTGTGAACAAATGAGAGATTTATCTTGAGAAAGTTTTTAACTCATTTTTAATGATAAATAAATGGTGAAAATATATCTTCAACCATTTAAAATTGTAATAATATTTGGTCACTCTATTGGAAATCTGTGATTTCAGACAAGGAAGTTTCGCGTTACTTATTTTAGGTACATTTATATATCTATAAATGTGTGTGTGTGTGTGTGTGTGTGTGTGTGTGTGTATTATGCAAGGTAAATTGAAAGAGTAAATTCATAAATAGTTTATTAAGTTTACATTTTTAAAATCTTAAGAATGTCGAGTTTTTATATAAAAATTTCTTATATATATATATATATATTATATATATATATATATATATACAGGGCCGGATCTAGAAGTTGCGAGGCCCTAGGCAGATCTAGAAATTGCGAGGCCCTAGGCCTATATATATGAAAATATGGACTTAATTATCGGTACTATACCAGCAATATTAGAATCCCGCATAGACAGAACTATGCCAGCACTTAAAAATTAAACCAAACCAAAATAATCACGCATGGAAATTGTATAAGAAATATAAATAAACCATACAAATAAGTATAAATTATAATATGAATCAAGATTTTCGATGCTTTAATATTTGGTTCAGATGCTCCTTGAATATTACAGCAATGCTTTTCTACTTTTCTTCGAGCTAAACTCTTCAATTAATTGAGAATAATCTAATGAATTTGTTATATCGTTTTCTATTGATAACATAGCTAATGATTGCAATCTCGCTTGAGACATGGTGGAACGCAAATATGTTTTAATAAGTTTGAGACGCGAGAAACTTCTTTCAGCCGAAGCAACAGTAACTGGGATGGTTAATACTATTCGAAGCGCAACATAAACATTAGGATAAATCTCACTTAGTTGTTTTTGAACTATATAAACAAGGGCATTTCGGAGATCTGTTTTCTCAGGTATAAACCTGCAAAGTACTTTAAGTTCTTCATAGAGTTCTAAATCATTAATATCACTTGAACAGAACGCGCAAAACGGCTTGAGCGAAGCCCCCTTTGGCGCGAGGCCCTAGGCGATCGCCTAGTTCGCCTATAGCTAAATCCGGGCCTGTATATATATATATATATATATATATATATATATATATGTGTGTGTGTGTGTGTGTGTGTGTGTGTATGTATGCATACATATATTATCATAGATTGATAGAATCCGAATCCGAGTCCGAATGTAAATTCAACGAGAATATCCTTCAATTCGGACTCGATTCGCTCTTCTTTGTTGAACAAAAGTTTTCCCATCACTCTTGAAGTTTTTAAGTTTGTTTGATGAAGTCAAATGGAACTCGGTGATTTTGAATAATGATGTTCTGTTGACGTATTTTAATTCTATGCCATATTTTCATTCCATATTTTGTAATATAAAAAACTTTAAAAAAAATTACATTAAATCTAATATGACTAATATAATTTATATGAAAATGACATCTAATCTTTCTTAGGCAAGTTCACAAATCTTGAGAAGTGTTATCAGTGTTCAAAATACCTTAGTGATATTCATAAGTAATTTGGGATTAATACTCCTTTCAGTCCCTAAAATTATATCGTGACGCAAAACTTTTGGGCAAAGCTGTAAATATAGGTATATACATACATACATACATACATACATACGTACATACATACATGTTACATACATACATACATATGTTAATTATTAAATCTATAAAATTTAAACATTTTTCGTTATATTTACTCGGTTTCGTTCACTTTAAATACTATCATTTACGTCGATTTACATGAACTATATATAAGGCAAGCTTCAGTATGAAGTTAAATGTACCATACATTAATTATACTTTGCCCAAAGCTGTTTCATTTACCTTTTCTCCAAATGAACAAAGAACAAATTATTACGGGCTATATAAAGTTTTGAAGAAGGTATAAAGACAAACTCCATTTACTAAATGCGTCCTGTCCTAAGAAAAAATAAAGCGATGATTTCAGAAAAAAGTCACGTAACTTATAACTCAGTTTAAGCATCCAAAAGAAACGTAATCATATGCAGTGAAAATCAGGAACACTGAGAGGAGAGGTCAAAATCTTATACATTTACTGTAAGGGGTGTAAGAAACAAACCGCTTTACTTTTGCTATCAGTTGCCAATCAGATGATCAGAATTTCTTTTACTCGATAGCTCATTACCATTTCTAATGCCCGTAAGCGCTTTTATGTACGCATATTTATTTCTCTAATTTTCAATTTTTATTCACTCATGCCAATTTTCGAAGATTCTTGATACACGCGATCATGTTAGAATTCTTCAAAATCCACAAAATCAACTGTACTCGCATGATCAACGCTACAGCTTCTCGTTACTACTCAGTTATTTAAAACATTTTCCATTTCTCGCACGAGAAATCATCTTGTACTCTTATATTTCGCATCACACCAACACACTGACTTTATTGCTTCTGTACTCTCACTAAGTTTCCCCCACATCTACCTATTGAGCAATTAAGTTCCTTCACATTTATATTGTTTCTCTAACACTTCGGTCTCTTATTACATCTTATACTTATAATTATATAAATATCATTATCATTATCATTATCAATTATATGCGCTATCATTGGTTGCCCACCTCTAGTTCGGAAACCAGTGAAAATTTTTAATCTACAATTACAATTTTTGTGTATTACTCACAGTTTACCAAACATGTTGTTAGTTTAGTGTTTTCCAATGTCCTGACAATTTTCTTGAGTTTTTCTTAAAAATTGAATACAATTAAGTGGTGACATTAGAGTTTTAATGGAAAATATTTTTCATTAAATCAAATAAGATCAGATATTGCGAGCTTATTTGGGAGTCGAGTTTGGAAGAAATTTAATTACGTTCTCATCCTCCAAATTTAAGAGAAAACGAAGATTCATTAAGAAACAATAAAATATGGTCAAATTTCCTCCGCTACATTTGTTCTTTTAAATATACTTTAAAAAAATATTTAAAAAGAAATTCTATTCATTATTTCTATCATTCTCTCCAGGCAGGGTGAGGACAATATCTTATTAGAAGCAGGACTTCGAACCTGACCCACGTGCGATGTGGGATCTTCGCGAGAAATCATTATTCGTAGCCTACGAATCGGTGCATGCTCGTATATACAAAATATTTCTAATAAGCCAAGACCCTGATGAGCCATGTGTGACAGGTTATGATGTCCGGATGAAAGTAGAAAGCAACTCCCTCTTTCCTCAACCAGCTAACCAGCTAAAACGAAGAGAACGAAGAGGGATGACACGACAATAAAGCCGTAAATTCTATTCACTGATTTGAATTTTCGAAGATTCTTGATACGCGCGAGCATGTAATAGTTCTTCAGAAATCACAAAACCAACCGTATTTACATGATAAACTCTACTTAAAGAAAACATTACATCTAATCTATTACCAGGCCTTCACAAAAACGTACAGATCTTATATCATGAGACAGAAAATAGTCCATAGTCCAGACTATTTATGGGAACCTGTTTTAAGTGCGATATAAAGATGTCATCTCTCCACTGCATTTTTTATTATGAAACTAAATTATTCAGTATTTCAATTCTTTATTCATTTATTTACCTATTTATTCATTATTTATTATAATTTATAGAAAAGGATCTTAACTTTATAAAAATAGAAATGAAACACTCTCAATATATATATATATATATATATATATATATATAGGTATATATCGTAAAATCTATTTATCAGAGATTGTGGCAGTAATCACATGATAAATGTTTGAAGAGAAGAGCTCATCTCATAAATTTAGTCTTTTTAGCCCAATAAAATATTCTTAAAAAATATAACTTTCGTCCCGGTTTATATTTCAGAATTTATATCAAAATATTTGCACGGTATCACCAATAAATCATTTAATGGCTACATATACAGCATATATATATATATATATATATATATATATATATATATATATATATATATATATATATATACCGTAAGATGCTCTAATTTCAGACACCTGCGCTAATACCGGACACTCAGTTCTGCTCATTCAGTCTCATAGCAAATAAACTATAAAAGCTATGAAAACGAAACGAAACATAGACCAAACGAAAGAGCTTTCATAGTTGTTTTGCTATGAGCTCTAGAATGAGCAGAACTTACTGTCCTGTATTAGAGCAGATGTCCTAAATTTGAGCATCTTAATGTGTGTATATATATATATATATATATATATATATATATATATATATATATATATATATATATATATAGTTAGTGGTGGACCGGATGTCAGTTTTTCAACATCTGCGGATGCGGATGAGGGTCTTTAATTTCAATATCTGCGGATGCGGATATTTAGTTAATCTATCAATATAATATAGAATTATGAATATATGACATAATTTTTCAAATTTCGTGATATTACTATTATGGCAGGCAATGCATAAGAATTAAAATTAATATTAATGTTTTCATTATGATAAAAATAATAACTTTCTCAAGAGTTTCAGCCACAGAAAATTGAATGAAACAAGTTTCATTCAATTTTCTGTTACCAGCTATTTATATTTTCAACTTTATATATTTGTTTTTTCATTAATAATTAATACTTTGCATGAAATGTGCATGACTGGGCCTTATAAGCTAATTTAATTTTAAGTTACATAATTTATTAGAGGTAATATCCGCATAACATCCGCAGTCAGAAGTGCGGATGCGGATGTTAAAAATGATGCGGATATCCGGTCCACCACTAATATATATATATATATATATATATATATTTTGGGCGGGTGGGGAGGTTGAAGGAAAGAGAAGACAGAAGATAACAATAATTAATTATATTTTTGTGCTTCTCGAAAAGAGTTAATCTGATGACCCTGATTCCTTCGTCTTCGGCTCCGTCTTCGGCTTCTTACGTTCCTCCGCCATTGCTTTCTTCATCCTGATAGAAATGAAGGCGAACAGGGACATCCACGCTGCCTTCGTTTCCTCTGACCAACTCACGCTCAGCGAAGGCTGAATCGCCGTCAAGAACTGCGGGCCCACGTACTGTTCAAAGAAAAATGAACACATTATAAGGTTTGAGAGAAAACTGTTGTGTTTAGGTTTTGGGAAAGGGAAGATACTCGTATACATTCATAACTATATTTTGGTGCTGTATTATGATGAAAATACGGATCTGCGTTAAATGTTTGGTTCTGACCTTTCTCTCATTGAAACCTTTCGGCAAAAATGGATTCACATCGCCAAATGTATGTATATAGTTACGGGAAATAAGAAGGAATATTCGAATGCAGTATAAGTGCAATATGCAATATTGATGGAATATATAAAGGAATCAATTTAGATATGAAAATAAAAACCCACTCTAATAGACAGAGTTTATTTCCACGACAGTTTCGACGCCCACTGGCATCCTCCTCGGGTGGATACAGAAACACGAATGAACCAAAACAAGAGGGAAAAACAGTCCAGGGACCGACCGTTAAGAAATTCGCACCTAGGTTAGATCCCATTCTCCCGACACCGGAAGGGCATTTTCATTAAGTACATTCGCGCAAATTTAAAACTATCTTCCTGTTCTAAACATACAGATTCTATTATATTTTTCTTACATAATTATTGAATTTATTATTAATTTTATTACATTTAATATTGCATAATTATTTATTACAGAAATTATAAATTTATTATTACATTGGTTATTACATTATTGTTTATTATACAGAACTTATAAACCGAAAAACGACTGAAAAAAGCCGATTAGGAAACAATCCAGAGAAATTCGCACCTAGGTTAGATACCGTTCTCCCGACACTGGAAGGGCATTTTATTACAGGGTCCGCTTATAAGTACATTCCCACAAATTAAAACTATCTTCTTGTTCTATACATACAGATTCTAATATTTTGACATAATTACTGCATTTATTATTACATTTACATTTTTTAACATTTATTATTATTACCTTTACCCTAATTATTAAATTTATAATATTACCTTTATTATTACATCTGTTGCATTTATATTTATTTCCACATTTATTACTTCCATTATTACATTTACTAAAGGCGAGTAAGGAAACATTCCAATCCGGGGACATGTAAGAAATTCACACTTGGGTTCGAACACGTTCCCACGACTCCGTAAGGTATTTTTTGACCAAGAATCTCATTAAAGGGTCTAATTTATAAGTACCTTCGCACAAATTAAAATTATCTACTTTTTCTATACACACAGATTCTATTATTTTTCTTTTGACATAATTATTACATTTATAAAGTACCTTACTTGATTCCCAATCTATAGCATGATTATTTTGGCTGGCGTGATAAAAAATGGCATTATTAGTATTACAACTTCTGAAGGCATATTTGTGTTCTTTAATACGGGTTTCAATATTTCTTCCAGTTTCTCCCACGTATACTAAATCACAACTTTTACAGGGAATGCTGTAGACACAGGCTTGTTCCTCTTTTGCCACGTTATTCCTAACCAATTTACTTTTCACGGTAGACGAATATTTGAACGCCAAAGCAAACTTAAAATCTTTCGTCAACGGTTTTACTCTTTCTAAGCCGGCAATGTAAGGCAAACTCACATATTGTTTTTGGTTAACTGAAGGTTCCCGAGGGGCATAAAAAGATTTTCTGGCTTTATCAGAAAGGCGTATTTTAAAGCCAGAAAATCTTTTATGCCCCTCGGGAACCTTCAGTTAACCAAAAACAATATGTGAGTTTGCCTTACATTGCCGGCTTAGAAAGAGTAAAACCGTTGACGAAAGATTTTAAGTTTGCTTTGGCGTTCAAATATTCGTCTACCGTGAAAAGTAAATTGGTTAGGAATAACGTGGCAAAAGAGGAACAAGCCTGTGTCTACAGCATTCCCTGTAAAAGTTGTGATTTAGTATACGTGGGAGAAACTGGAAGAAATATTGAAACCCGTATTAAAGAACACAAATATGCCTTCAGAAGTTGTAATACTAATAATGCCATTTTTTATCACGCCAGCCAAAATAATCATGCTATAGATTGGGAATCAAGTAAGGTACTTTAGAAATGTAATAATTATGTCAAAAGAAAAATAATAGAATCTGTGTGTATAGAAAAAGTAGATAATTTTAATTTGTGCGAAGGTACTTATAAGTTAGACCCTTTAATGAGATTCTTGGTCAAAAAATCCCTTACGGAGTCGTGGGAACGTGTTCGAACCTAAGTGTGAATTTCTTAAATGTCTCCGGATTGGAATGTTTCCTTACTCGCCTTTAGTAAATGTAATAATGGAAGTAATAAATGTGGAAATAAATATAAATGCAACAGATGTAATAATAAAGGTAATATTATAAATTTAATAATTAGGGTAAAGGTAATAATAATAAATGTTAAAAAATGTAAATGTAATAATAAATGCAGTAATTATGTCAAAATATTAGAATCTGTATGTATAGAACAAGAAGATAGTTTTAATTTGTGGGAATGTACTTATAAGCGGACCCTGTAAAAAAATGCCCTTCCAGTGTCGGGAGAACGGTATCTAACCTAGGTGCGAATTTCTCTGGATTGTTTCCTAATCGCTTTTTTCATTCGTTTTTCGGTTTATAAGTTCTGTATAATAAACAATAATGTAATAACCAATGTAATAATAAATTTATAATTTCTGTAATAAATAATTATGCAATATTAAATGTAATAAAATTAATAATAAATTCAATAATTATGTAAGAAAAATATAATAGAATCTGTATGTTTAGAACAGGAAGATAGTTTTAAATTTGCGCGAATGTACTTAATGAAAATGCCCTTCCGGTGTCGGGAGAATGGGATCTAACCTAGGTGCGAATTTCTTAACGGTCGGTCCCTGGACTGTTTTTCCCTCTTGTTTTGGTTCATTCGTGTTTCTGTATCCACCCGAGGAGGATGCCAATGGGCGTCGAAACTGTCGTGGAAATAAACTCTGTCTATTAGAGTGGGTTTTTATTTTTTATTTTCATATTTTGACCTTCACGTAGAAAAAAGTGAAGTTTTTTGCATGAATCAATTTAGAATTGTCATTTCAAGAAAAGATCATGAAGAAAATATCAGTTGCGGAAAGGAAAGTAGAACCCACGCATTACAACCCACTCGAAGTCGACAATACGAGCCGAAAGCGAAGTAAACTCGAAAGAAGGGCCACAAAGATATTTCGGCATCGAAAACAAACGTTCATACATTTTCACAATTACAAAACGACTCAACGAGTTAAAATTAAAAAACAAAACCCTGCGAAATAGGTAGAAATGGATTTAAAGCACACACACACACACACACACACACACTCACACACACACACACACACACACACACACTCACACACATATATATACATATATATATATATATATATACAGAATTAGGTAGTGTTTTAATTACACACACAGACCTGCGATGGTTTTGTTGTCTGAAATATTTTATCACTTACTGTACATAGTAATTTTTGCACGCTGATTCCGAAAATAATATTAATTTTTCGCCATCACGTACAGATTTTTCACAAAATAACATATAAGTAATTTTCATTAAATTTTGATTAAAAACTACTGCCTATAAATGCTTATAAATGCTTGGTTTCACCAAGACATCAAAGAAATGGAGAAGAGATATCATGGAAGGTGGGACATCAGCATGATGGCTGATTACTGCTGGATGTTGAAACGGGATACTCCAGAATTATTACATAAAAGAAAAGGAACAGCGCGTACATTCGAGACTAAAAGGCATAGAGATCTCACAAGAAAACTCAGGACAAATAAAGATGAATATCTAATTGACGTTAATAGTCTTCTTTCTTTTTAAAGTTGTTTGCATTTGTAATTAGTATAACAAAGCGAAATAGGTACCTAATGTAAATTGAAATAAATAATATTTATTTATGTTGTTTTTTTCCCTTCCAGTTTGCAGAAAATCCTTACGCGATAGAAAAAATGGACATCTTATTCGAAATCAGCGTAGTTGAATTATATAAAATCAGTTATTAATAAGAAAACGACTCACAAAATTCTCATTCGCAGGCCTGTGTTAATAGATCCCACTGCTCGGAGAATATAAAACTGAGAACCCTCTAAAATTGCTGTTCTTCTGAATTTGATGACTTACGCTCCTTCTGTAAATCGTGTGCTTTTGAAATTTGACGAATTTCTGTGTGACGCGTATTTAAAAATCTAAGTTTCTCTATGCAATAATAACTGAAACAGTGATATATATACCTTCTTTCGACTAATTTTTATATTGAAATTGATTGCATAATCATTACGATTGCTTTGCTCTCGCTTATTATAATTAAAGCTCTGCAAATTATTTTTATTTGTTAACGCTTTCATTCGAATTTTCTGTAAATGATTGCAAAAAATTATGAATTAATTTATTTGTGATTTATTTGTGAATTGTGAAACATTACAAAAAAAAAGTATTAAAGGAAGGTTTTTCTGTATTTTATTTTACGTCTTTTATAAGAGTATAAGACTGCAACGGTAACATGTTGGAATACAGGTTTAATGATGACAATGATAAACTTGATTGGCAGGATATAAAACCCATAAAATAGTATAATATTCTTCGAAGTAATAAACGATAAGATAAATCAAACAATAATTAATTTAAAAAACTAAAAATTATAACTAAAAGAGAAATAAAAATAAGACACGTACTCAAATAAGTTATAATAAAAATTACCCACAGCTAAGAATCTAAGACAACAAAAACTAAAAAAACGGAAGTAAAAAGGTAAAGTATCCATCGAGGTAATCACTGACACAATTAATTAAACAATGAATTTAAAAAACAAAAACAATAAAGGACTACGGTAATAAAGAAATAAAATAATACACCATAAATAAATGAGAAATAATAAAATTAGTAATAACAGCCTCATAAAATGCAGGAGTTAAGTGGAGCTATAGACAAACACTTTCGTACAAAGAGGTTTCACAGTCTAGAATCTAGAATAACTTGGACAATTGGATTGTCCGAGTTTTTAATTCTTTGCATTAGAATGTATTGAGCACATCTTGTTACCTCAGGAAGGCTCGGAATGTTGCGGTTAGCGACATGTTTGGATTTAATGAAAGGCAGAGTTGGAAAAATTTCCATTTTCTCGTTGAAATAATCTTACATTTTTCCACATCTACAAAGTAATCGAAAGAATTTGAAATGTGAAAACAAATTAAGCAAGTAAAGAACTGTATACAAATTAATGGACTAATCTGGAAAGGAACTTACGTCCACGTATTTTGAAACGGCTCCGTAATGGAAATGTTTAATACCATTTTCGTCTATTATGCTTTCCATCTTGTCAGGATGATCCAACCGCGAGACAACTTTCTGGATGAACCCCATCACTCTGCATTAAGATCAGAAGTCAGTCATGTGTTTAATTAAAGTACATTAAAAAATTAAAAGTAAATTATGCAGACATACATACATATATATATATATATATATATATATATATATATAATATATAGGGTGAACCAAATGTAGGTGGACAGTAAATGATAACGTTTATTTTGAGAATACATATTTAATTTTTTTGTATACTATAATACAAAATAAAATTTAAATAAATTTAGTTATAATATTTAATATAATAAAACACAAACACCATAGTTATAATGAACACCATAGTTATAATATAATATAACACAAACCGTATTCAACCTACTGTCCACCTACTTTTGGTTCACCGTGTATATATATACACCAATTTATAGTTACCACTTTGATGCGTAAATCGGTACTATAATACGAATGCAGATAATTACGGTTAATTGATTGTTAATGATTGATTGTTAATGATTGATTGCTTAGGCAGAGGTCGCCAGATCTTTGCAGATCAAATAGTGTTATTAATCAAGTTATTAATTAGGCTGATTGATAAAATGAGTTTCCTTCCTTTATTAAACAAATAAATGATTCATGAATGAGAGAATATGTTGGTAGTTTACAGTTGAAATAATGTGTTTACTTGAAATAATGCTTTCAGTATAATAATGGCTTGATATTAATAACGTGCGAAGTAATGATTAGTCTTTATATAAAGTTAGGTGAATGACACCAGGCCCAATTGAGGCTTGCACAAATGGTGTTCACATGGTGATGGTTCGTGTGTCACTGAATTTTCGGAGGGAGAGCTCTCAAGGCGCGTCCAGAAGTCCTTGTAACGAAGTTGAGTTGTGATGTCTTGAAAATATTCCCGCGCTGTGACGTCATCTTAGTTGTGCTTGTGTGACGTCATTTTGATCGTGTTTGTGTTGATGGAATATCGCTAATTGTGTTGATGGATGGAACATTGCTAAGGTATTTGAAAACGTCTCTGCCACTTCAGTAGTCACTACATCACCTTTGGTTAGCTTCCGTCCGAATTGTTCACTCTGACGAAAGTCAAGCTTTTCACTCCACCTTAGACCTACAGTTTAAATTGGAATCCGAACCACGCCCCACCAGCAGCCCAGCGTCTTAACCACTAGGCCAACCAGGGTACCCATTTATCTATCAACCACTTTCTTTATTGTGAGGAAGGATGAACAGCTGGGTTTTGCTGCGCGCCGGCTACCGTCAGCGGGTCTCGATCCCGGGGCCGATGGATTCATAGTCAGCGATTCATAGTCAGCGACTTCGTTTTTCTTAGGTCTTTGGGCAGCTGATTAAACAGTTTTGGTCCTCTCACAACAAAACTATTTTCTTTCAGGGTTAAGGATGTTCCCTGTCTCACCTTTAATTTGGGAATACGACACAGTCTACAGTTTCTACTTTCCACCGTTGTTTGGGGAGTTATAGGGTTCAGAGTAAGATTAGGGACTAGTTTCTCCATTATTTTCCAAGTGTAAATAATGGTGTATCTCTCTCTTCTCCTTTCCAGCGAATATCGGTTTAGTTTGCGTAACCTTTCCCAGTAATTTAGTTCTTTGCACCCGTTGAGCTTAGTAATATAGGTGCGTTTGGGGAGACAGACATGGATCATTTTCAAAATTCCCCCCCCTCACCGTCCTTCATGAGGATCCTTCACCGCCCTTCATGATGGTCCCTCCTTTATAAGGTGTCTTTCATGGTCTTAAAAAAAATTCATCCTCGCCTTCCTCCTTAAAAAAAAAATTCATCTTCGCCTTCCTCCTTGAAAAAAAAAAAAAAAGGGTTCATCATCGCCTTCTTTCACGAGAAAAAATCCTCCTGACCTGTGGGGTTCTTTGAAGGTCTTTCATGAGACAAACAAAATCAAACAAACAAACACAGACAAAAGCAGACAAAGATAGAGTTTGACACTCAATTTTGAGTTTATACCCTTACACATTAGAAATGAAAACTTAAAATAAACATCTGAAAAAAGGTTTAATAAGTCTAACGAGAGTATCTACCGACCTCAAAGAATATTATTATATCCTAATACCACATTACTTACTCATTTGCAATCCCATTTTCACATGTTAACAAATTGCGAACATCACAAAATAGAAACTCAGACTAAACATATTTTAAATAAAAAACAATTTCTTTGTTTAATATTTGTATTATATAAAGTTAAATAAAAAATTAAATAAAATTAAAATAAAACATTTTATTTTCAATTATACGGGTAACTTTTGCTTTTTCTAATTAAAATTAATTTATTCTACACTAATATGAAATGAAGCGAAGTGAAATGAATTGAAAAGGCTTAGCAGCAGACTATAGTCCATATGATAAAAACTATTAAGATACATTATGTAGTTTAGCCAACATAACTATTATTATTTACCTTACTAACCATCTTAAACAATATTATTTGTTTATCGTATATATATAATATATATATTATATATATATATATATGAATTTCACAATTAAGCACGTGAAACGGGTGAATATTGGAAATATATATATATATATATATATATATATATATATATATATATATACTGTATATATATATATATATATATATATATATATATAAATGGTGAACCGGATGTCAGTTTTTCAACATCTGCGGATGCGGATGCGGATCTCTAATTTCAATATCCGCGGATGCGGATATTTAGTTAATCTATCAATATAATATAGAATTATGAACATATGACATAATTTTTCAAATTTCGTGATATTACTATTATGGCAGGCAATGCATAAGAATTAAAATTAAAATTAATATTAATGTTTTCATTATGATAAAAATAATAACTTTCTCAAGAGTTTCAGCCACAGAAAATTGAATGAAACAAGTTTCATTCAATTTTCTGTGTTACCAGGTATTTATATTTTCAGGTTTATATATTTGTTTGTTCATTAATAACACTGTACAACAAATTTTCGGTTCAGAAAAAAAACGGGAATAACATTCGGTCATTCTTAATAGTTCGAGTGTGCTGATTCCAAATCTGAAAATAGTTTTTTGTATCACGTCACGTTTTTTGTAATGACGGCTTAAAATCTTCATACCAAAAAAAAGAAGAATATATTGATAAACAGATAGGCTTTATTATATGGAACAGTTTAATTATTGCTATACTTCAACATATATGCACAAAATTAACACAAAACTATCGTATTATACTGTTTTCAACTCATTATTTGTATTTATGCTGGCGTTTGTGTGATGCTTCTGGTTGGTCACGCTTTAAATTCCAGCAGAATTCGGCCAGCATAGCAGGACTCCACTTCCCTTTGTATCGGCTCTCCATTGTGGTTATATCCTGGTGGAATCTCTCCCCGTGCTCGTCGCTAACAGCAGATACGTTTTCCGGAAAGAATGAGAGATGTGAATGCAAAAAATGAATTTTCAGTGACATCTTACATCCGAGACGTTGGTATGAGTTGATAAGTTGATCCACAAGTGCAGCATAGTTGTCGTATTTAGTCTTTCCTAGTAGACTGCTGCACACGTTTTTGAATGCACGCCAGGCTGCCAACTCAACCTCATCCATCACCGCTTCAAAGTGTTCGTCTAGCATGAGTTGGCGAATTTGAGGGCCAACGAATATGCCTTCTTTAATCTTGGCATCACTTATTTTTGGGAATTTTTCCTTTAGATATTTGAAGGCAAGCTTATCCTGTTGCCTTTGCAAATTGTTTCATCAGCCCTAGTTTTATGTGAAGTGGCGGCAAGATAACCTTTTCCTTTCGTACTAGTGATTCGTAAATAACATTGGAGATCCAGGTGAGGAATTGTCTCGTGGCGGCCATACTGAGCGTGTGTAGTATTCAGACCTTGCTGGGCTATCCCACTTACATAGGAAACACATGTATTTCGTATAGCCAGTTTGCAATCCATTGAGAATAGCCACAACCTTCAAATCTGCGCAGATAAGCCATTCATGTTCATTGTATTTTATACAGTCCAGAATAAAAGCAACATTGTCATACGTTTCTCTCAAGACGACTGAATGAGCGATCGGAACAGAAGGCATTGTGTTCCCATTGTGTAGCAGTACACCCTTAACATTGTACAGAGCTGCATCAATGAACAATCTCCACTGATTCGGTTCATAGCACAAACACAGAGCATCGAACAGACCATGTATATCAATGCAATAACAAAGATTGTTCTTCATTGTGAAAGCGCTTTCAGAATGCTGTAATTCGTACGTCTTCCGCCAGCAGATTCCACTCTTGTAGACGTGAGGCCAGCAGTTCACTTTGTTGCTTGGTAAGTATTAAATTACGGACCAAATCACTGAGTTCAGGCTACGTGATGAGATGTTGTTCTTTCTTGGACTGGACTTGAGCTTCATAGCATTCGCCGCCTGATTCCGATTTGTTAGAGTCTGTGTTATCTGTCGGCATTTCAGCTGGAGGACGAGGGATGGGTATATCTGTAGAATGTTCCACAGGACGCAGAGCAGTACGACGAAGATTTTGGTAGACTATAGCCTTTTTCCCTTTTCTGTTGCAACCTGTAATGTGAGACAATAGACACTGTTGACTACTTAAGATATCATAATTGTGTAATACATTATGCACAGCAGGATATGCTAAAATGTGCTAAAAACACCAAATTTGACGTATATTCAGAAAAATAAAAGATTCAAACCTGTGATGTTCGTTAAGCAGAAATAGCAATCAGTTGAATGGTCCAGCGGCTCTCTCCATACCATTGGGACACCGAATCCCAGACCAGGACTGGTGCCTTTGAACCATGTAGATAACGAGCTTGTACATCTCACACAGCAGATATGAGGCGCCCAATGCTTGTCCTGATCACCAACTCTGCATGCGAAGTATAATTTATAAAGCTTTTTCACATGAGAAGTCAACTTCCTTTTATACTGTTTTAACGTTAATGTCCCACAAATATAACAAAAACTGTCTGGCGAATTTTTGCACTCTCTAGGCATTGTACCATAATATCAATAAAAACCTGTAAATTAAGAAAATGATAGATCAATTTGCAATTTCATACAATATAGACGTTGTCGGTGAAATATACATAATTTGATAGCTGTTATTCAATAATACTCACTTATAGCACCGATTTATGACAAAATATGGCTGACAATTTTGTTTTAAATGATTATTGAAAGAAATCTTTTATAAAATCAAAGTGGAAACACAGAGCCGAACACCACCACCACAGCATATGCATGACTGAACAAAATGTAAAAGATGCGGTTAGAGAACTAGTGGTTCTCAAAATGATACAATGAAATAGGGTCATTTTCATAAAATCGGCGTGTGATACAAATAAATGAGTGTTATTTTCGTAATCTACGCGTATAATTAGCCATAAAAATGACGATTTCATTTCCGTTTTTTTTTCACTGTTGTACAGTGTAATTAATCCCTTTGTCTGTTATTCCCATACATTTCATTTTATGTGCTATTATACCGCGATCACATTTTCGAAAGCTTTAGCAAAATCTCTGTATATGACATCGCAGTTGTCATTTCCTTCCAGTGCATCTAGGATACTGTAGTGTTCTATTAGTTGTGATAGGCATGATCTACCTGATCGGAATTCGTGCTGACTTTCGTTAAATCTTTCCAGTGTCTCCAAGAAATCATAAATGTCCTCTCTAACTATTCTTTCAATTACTTTGGTGAGGTGGGATGTCAGTGAAATTGGTCTATAGTTCTTTGCTTGAGATCTGTCCCCTCCTTTATATATAGGGGCAATATTTGCTCTTTTGAAGATGCTCGGTATTTCCCCAGTGTCTCTCTAGGGATCTCCATATCCACTATAAGGGTATAGCTATTTCATTTTTACAGTTTTTAATCAATAATGCGTTCCAGTTGTCCGGACCTGCAGTTGAATGTGGTTTGATTTGTCCTATAGCTCTCGCTACATCTTCTGAGGTAAAATCAAAGTCTGTTATATGCTCTCCTTGCAATTTCTCTTCAAAGAATGCATCTATGTCAGGTATCGCTTTGTCACTTTTTGGGTACTAAAAACTGATTCATACTGGGCTCTCAATGTTTCAGATATTTCTTTTGGATCGTCGGTTAGTTCATTATTTCTCTTCCTTAAGGGCCCAATAGCGGCGCGCGTTTTTGTTTTCCTTTTCGCATAGCTATAAAAATATTTTGGAGGTTCCTTTATTGCTTCTACCGCCTTTTCCTCTTCCCTCTTTGTATGGTTCTTAATCAGGGCTTGTATTTCCCTATCGATACCCTCCAGTTTTTCTTATATTACTTTCCTAGCATTATCTCCGCAGTTGGCTAACTTCGCCTCCACTCTCTTTCTTTTGCGGAATGTTCTTCTCTTTTTGCCTCTTTAGCCAGCTCCTCTTTCCTTTTGGCTGTGATTTCGGAGCATATTTTTCTAAAATTCTCAGCGTTTTTTCTTCCAAGGTTGTTAGCATTTCTTCACTTGTTTTATTCTCTAAAACTGTTCTCCACTCTATTTGGGCCATGTACGATCTGATTGCTTCCCAATTTATAGTCTTGGAGTTTCAGTTAAAGCCCCCAAATTTGCTTCTTTCCGCAATATGTGTATTGTCTTTTAACGTTGTCGTCATACTTGTTGATATCTCGATTAAGTTGTGGTCTGAGATAATGGTTGGGATTATTTTTATATCAGCAATGAAGTTCATATTATTCGTGAATACCAGATCTAGGCAATTATTTTTTATGGTATTTTCTGTTATCTCCTGTGTCAGCATAAACTCATTTGTGAGAGCCATGAACATTTTTTGCTTGCTCCTGGTTTTCTCTTCTGTCCCCTTTGTCCTGGTGTAATATATATATATATATATATATATTCCTATCCACCTTTTTGTGTTTTATAAATGGGAAGTTAAAGTCTCCGCAGATCATTATATTGGGGGATGGAGGGTTTATGACCTTTATTAGCTTTCTGATGTCATCAATGGCCTCCGAGAATTTTCCGGTTTGGGTGTTTGGAGGTCTATAGATGACTATTAGTATCACGTTTAGTTTTTCTATTTTCAGTAAGTTGAAGCCCTCTATATCTCTTTCTTATTAATACAATGTTCGCAGTTTTCACAATTCCCTTGGCAATCCTTAAGATGAGTTTCTGTGAGGCATGCGATGTCCGCCCTTGTTTCGTCCATAAATCCTTTCAGGTACTAAACTTTGTTGAGTGATTGGTATGGTCTTATTACTTGAATTTTAGCCAGTAAAATATTTATGTTCTTTGCTTTTCGTTGCCCCTTGTGCATTTTAAGTTCGTTTTCCTTCGGTATCGCTTGTTTCGTTGCCCTATGATCCTCCGAGAGAAATCCATTTCCGCCTACCTGTTCTGGTAGTTTCTTACCCGGAAGCGGTTTGGCTCGGGGGTTTCCAGCTATGTCAACTGCATGCGTTGGATGACATTTAGCAGCCGTATCGTGTCTGCGATGTTGAAAAAAATTTTTGGTTCGCTTATTGTGTTCCTATTGTTATTCCTATTGTCATTTAAACTTTGTCCTTTGTTCTTTGGGCCCGTCGGGAGATGTTGAAGTAGCATTTTTTCCGTATTTGCAGGTTCCATATTTTGCGTAAGTCCTGCAGATGTCCGGGTGGTGGAATTTGCATCTGTCTCCAAATTTACAATGACCATTATTATAGAACAAATCGTATATTTGGGGATGTTCATATATACATTGTCCTCTTTTAAATCTGCAATTATCTTTCATATAATATCTGCATATAATTCTGTCCCCATATTTATTGGTGGCCTTTGTTTTTTGCTCCTTATTGGGGGAGCGTTTCACTCCGTTTTCTTGATTGCCCTCTTGTGTTTTCCTATTTGTGTTATTTGTGTTAATGTCCTTCGTTGCCCTTATACTATCTGTTGTCTTTATACTCTCTTTCGACTGAATGGTTTCGGCCTCGTTGTGTGACGGTACTTGATTTTTTTCTACTTCGCCTTTCTTCGTTTCTTCTGTTTTCCTCTGTTCTTTATTCCCACTTTCTTCTTTCATTTTCTTCTCGTAGTCTCTTTCTGATTTAAATACTGTAAAAGAGTTTATTTTGGTCACGCAGTTTTCGAAGAAAATTTTTATCCCATTAAGTTGCTTTGCGTTCGTTGCGTTCGTTGCGTTCATTGCGTTCACCTTCCCATTCTAGGCATCTAAAATAAAGCAGCGGACAAAACTGGCATCTCATCGCCTTTGTCTCATCTGTTGCATCATTGCAGATACCACAGAATTGCATGAATTTATTTACCATTTCTATGTTACTGATAGAGGGTAGCCGCTGGTGCACAAAATTGACTCAAAAAGGGTATTATGGGAAGTATTGGGTGGCGGTTGACTCAAGTTGAGTGAGGGAAAGTTCTCCATTACTCCGGGGGATAGGGGATGTGGCACGCTGTATACGTCTCACTGATTGGTGCTCGCGACTGTGGCTGCGGGGGATAATGGGTGGTATTTGTAGGAATTTCGATAAGCAGCTAATTTTCTTCACAAAGAAACACTCGGAAAAATGCTATATAAATTAATTCGCTTCTTTTTTATTTTTTTTATATATGCCGCGATTTTTACTTTTTAAAAAGAAATACCACTATGCACTATCAATTAACTCACAATATCGGCACCGTTTAAAACTGATTAACTGCAGATTTTTACTGTAATACCGCTTTTATTCGGACTTCGATCGAAACACGTAACCGTCACACCAGCAAAACACACACACACACACACACACACACACACACACACACACACACAAACATATATATATATATATATATATATATATATATATATATATATATATATGGGATGAATTTCACAATTAAACACGTGAAATAAATAAATGATATAAGCCCACACAGAAAGGGAAAAGCAATTCCAAGGCATTTCGGGTATTCAACAAGATACTCCTCAGAGAACGTCATTCCGTGACGAGGTGTACTGTTAAATGTAAGAAACACCTTGGAATCGCTTTTCCTTTTTCCTTGTTGATTTGCGCCATATATGTATATATATTGCAGTATTATTTTGGTGGGTTTTGTTTGAGTTACCTTATTGGTAGTTAGTGTGATTTCCGCGTCACAGAATTGTGCAGAAATTTTATGATTTTTTCTTTAACTTTTGGCCAAAGCAATTTACAGTTACTGTTTAGAGAGAAGCTAATTATACTGAAAAAAATTTTGTAGACTGAATTCGAAATACAACAATTGGTTACGGTTTTACAAACATTTGGCTACTTTTATGAAAAATTAGGAAAGGCTAGATTTGAAGACAGCTAAGTTTGATTTTTAATTTCTACAGAGAAGTTTAGATAACCCGAGAAAGCTGGTCCATCACCGATGACGATAAGAGAAGGAACCGAATGCACAGCAGGATTTGTCGAGCACGAAATTTCGAGATTGTGGCTTACTGGTATTTTACAGGCAATTCTGGTCCCACTGCTTTGTTGGTTGACTTAATGTGCGTCTTACTACTCGTTGAGCAAATCACGAGAGTTTGAATGAGTATTTAAGACTTTACTGCCTTCATAAGCACACAGTAGGTTCGTCGTGAAACCGCTTACTTGACCAATGTCATATGCAGAGCCATTCAGCAGTACGTAGCAGAGGAACAACGTCCATCGAAAGGACAAGTCCAAGTTGAATTGCAGAGCATTGCGACTTCTTCGTCAATTTCTAGAATCGCAATTACGTCCAGTTCCAGTATAGCTCAATTCCCTTGATTCTACTTGAATTGGACAACAATATTTCGCCATTACCTTTAGAGAGAAAGCGGAACCGTGACGCGTGGTGAATCTGCTTCATGTAGAATGCAACCCTTTGCATTCTGGTGAAGTAAGCAAGTATAGTTACGATTGAAAATTTAAAAGGTCCGTTGTCAGCTTTCGACAGACAAAAGGCACCCGAGTACTCTCTCCAAAGCAATTAAGACAAAATTGAAAGACACTGATTATCATTTAGCAAAGTATTAAATAAAAGCGTTTGATATTGCTAAAATTTATGTTCTTTTGTTTCGTACTATGTGCGCTCTGGTCAGTATGTTCTGAAAATGCTTTCCTTTTTCTATTTTTGCCATGATAGTAACTACGTATTTTCAGATGTAAACCGCCGCCATATCGGTGGAATAGAATGTGAAAGTTATATTTGTTGTAACCAAGTCTAAAAAAAATTACCTTCATTGTCCAATTAATAGTTTTGGTTTTTTTCGTTTACAGAAAGCACAGTCGTTATTGATTTAAAATGTTTTTGTATGCAACTGTAATGTAAATTAGAAGTTATTTTTTACTTATTTTATGTCTAATGTATGAAGTTTATCATTGAGATATTCTGTTTTGTTTTGTACATTGACATCGTAAATTTTTGTCTTTACTTTTGTTAAAAAAAAAAAAAAACTGATAGAAATCTTTTCAAGAGGGGTGAGGCGAGTGTGGTAAACAACGTTAATTAATTATGAATTATTTATAATTTTTAATTAAATGACGGCAGTAAGCGAAATCGAAATTAAGAAAATACTAATTGGCAATGAGAGAAGACTAAGAGAGTGAGGTTCACTGGTTGGTCATACAAAGTAGTATTTTAAAACGTGTGTCAAAGCTGTAGAATAAACTTTAATAAAATTAAAAAATGGCTCCATCCCCCTCTCTCTCTATGATAAGAGTGCAACAATGTAATCACTCTCGCTTGTTCCCAAATTTACCCATGTTTCTCAATAAAAAAAATTTCAATAAAATTGTTTAAAGAAAAATAGTCTCGTCATTCCGCCGATTTCTTTTTAGTTCAAAAATGAGTCCGCTATTTCCTCTTCGTTCGTTGTCTTCTAAGCTCGACGCGACTATCGCAGTAAACAGAATTCAGAATCAGTTAAAAAGAACGCAACTGTAAATTAGAACACAGTAAATTAAAATAATGAAAATTATGCAGCACCGTAGGAGATACTGTGACTATTATTATATATCAATACAAAGCGTTATTTCAATCATGATACTAGAATAATAATGTTTGGAATTGTTTAATTTCCTTCGTCAGGTCAAATGATGGAGGGAGATTTACAACTTTTAATGAGATTCAAATTGCTACTGCACCAAGGAAGACCCGCAAAGAAGCAAATTAATCACTGAAATCTGAAATTCGAGCTGAGATTTGAAACAGGACTTTCAGATTAAAAAAAAAAAGTCATGAGGTGTGAGATCAGGTGAGTATGGGAACAAACCTCGTATATGCGGAATAAAACCCCCTCTCTCTTACCTTTCTGAAGAGGAAACCCCAATAATACTCATAAATTATACATCCATTATAAAATAACGGGCAAATAAAAATAAGGACTTTTTGGGGGAATCTCTCTCTCTCTCTCTCTCTCTCTCTCTCTCTCTCTCTCTCTCTCTCTCTCTCTCTCTATATATATATATATATATATATATATATACATACTGTTACAGTATGGAAAAAGAGAGGACCTAAAATCCATGGAATATTATACCCCAAATGGACAGGAAATTCAGAGAAATTCTAAAGCAAAAGACTTAGGGGTTGTAATGACTGATGATGCGAAATTTGAAACACAAAATAAGATAGCAGTAAACAGAGCAAAGAGAATAAATGGGCAGATACTGAGAACCTTTAAACGAAGGGATAGGAATATAATGATTCCTCTACTGAAAACACTGATCATACCCAAATTGGATATATATATATATATATATACAAACTGTTACAGTACGGAAAGAGAGAGGACCTAAAATCCATGGAATATTATATCCCAAATGGAGAGGAAATTCAAAGAAATTCTAAAGCAAAAGATTTAGGGGTTGTAATGACTGATGATGCGAAATTTGAAACACAAAATAAGATAGCAGTAAACAGAGCAAAGAGAATAAATGGGCAGATACTGAGAACCTTTAAACGAAGAGATAGGAATATAATGATTCCTCTACTGAAAACACTGATCATACCCAAATTGGAATACTGCTCGGGTCCTAACATCCCCATATAGAAAAGAAGACATTAGACAGCTAGAAGGGATTCAGAGAAGCTTCACAGTCAAGATCAATGGGTGCAAAGAACTAAATTACTGGGAAAGGTTACGCGAATTAAACCTATATTCACTGGAAAGGAGAAAAGAGATATACACCATTATTTACACTTGGAAAAAAATGGAGAAACTAGTCCCTAATCTTACTCTGAACCCTGTAACTCCCCAAACAACAGTGGAAAGTAGAAAACGAAGACTGTGTCTTGTTCCCAAATTAAAGGCTAGACAGGGAACATCCTTAACCCTGAAAGAAATTAGTTTTTTTGTGAGAGAACCAAAACTGTTCAATCAGCTGCCAAAAGACCTAAGGAACACGAGTGGTGTTGCGATGGACATCTTCGAAAGAAGAGTAGACGTCTGGCTCGGAACAATCCCCGATGAGCCGGGCGTACCTGGCTGTGTGAGGTGGAGAGTACAAGAAACCAACTCACTACTTCACCAGGCCAACTCGAGAGGAGGGGCGATAAGCTTGACCTTCGTGAAATGAGGAATCATCGCATGGAACATTTGAAAGGTTGAAAGGAAAGGATATATATACGAGGGTGGGCTGAAAAGTAATACCTCCACTTAAATAAATTTAAACGGATTGAAGGATTTTATCGAAACAAATGCAGATATGTACTTTAGAGTTTATTCTTCCAAACGATACATTTACTTTTCTATAAAATCACCCTCTACCTCGATTGCTTTTTCGCCAAAGATAAATGAGTTTTTGAAATCCATCCCGGTAAAACTCGGAGCTTTGACTACGAAACCAAAATTTCACAGCGGCCTTAACTTCTTTGTTAGACTCGTAGCGATTTCCAAGGAGATTTTTCTTTAAGTTTAGGAAAGAGGTAAAAACCGCATGGTGCTAAATCGGGGCTATATGGTGGATGTGGCAAGACGGTGAATTGCAGATCCTCAATTGCTTCTCGCGTTTGAACACTGGTCTGAGGCCGTGCGTTGTCATGGTGAACAATGACTGCATTTTTGTGAGTGCAAACCCTCCTGATCTGTTTTTCAACTTCTTCAGAGTTTCAATATAACGTGCGGAGTTGATTGCTGTCCCTCTTTCCGTAAAGTCTTCGAGAACAACACCATTGATATCCCAAAAAACAGTCATCAATTTTCCAACCGATTTTTTAATTTTGATTTTTTTTGGTTGCAGTGAATTTTTGTGCCGATATTCCATGGATTGCCGTTTATTTTCAGGGTCATAATGGTGGACTCACGTCTCGTCTCTTGCCACAATGCTGTGCGGAAATTCATCTTCATTTTCGAAACGCTGCAGATTTTCTTGGCAAATGCGTAGTCTCTTAGTTTTCATCTCGGCAGTGAGCATACGAGGCACCCATCTGGCGCAGACCTTTCGGTAACGAAGAATACTGATAATGTGTCCCACTCGCTCTTTGGAGATATCGATCATTGTAGCAATTTCATTTTGTTTAATGCGACGGTTTCCACGAATCAGTTCGTCAATGTAGTTTCGATGAGACTCGTTGGTGCTGTTACAGGCCTTCCACTTCGCGGTTTGTCTCGCAAATCATCTTTCCCTGCTTCTCCTTCTTTACACTGCCTCGCCCAACGTCGAACGGTACTCGCATCAACACACTGTTTGCTGTACACAGTGTGGAAAATTTGGGAGTACCGAAATGGAAGACCCACCTAATCTTGGATAAGTCACATTGACATTCAAAAATAATAACAATAAAAGTAAATCAGAAGGAGAACTTGAACTCTTGCTGAGAAAAATTAAAAAGACACCAACGAAGAAACAAATATGGAATGAAAAGAAAAAAGATCCCATAGCTAGAAATGGCAACATGGTTTTGGGAAGAAGGAAAAAATCGGAATAAGAACAACAACGAGAGGAGTAGAGACGAAGAAGCCGGACTAAAAAGTTCATTATTGGTGTCAAAAAATTAAACTTAAGATATTATATCATTCCAAGGTAAGAAGTTCATAACTTTCCCTTCGGTTATTATAAGTTAAATAAGCTGACATTTCAGCTGTAATTGTTTAACAATAGAGTAGGGAAGTCCAGTTTATGGACACATAGCTAGGCTGGTTCATCTTTAGCCTAGGTCTTCCATCTTCAACGTAGCCTAGGCTGTGTTTAGGCTATTCTAGTTGGAGCAGGACCTATTTTTTCCAAACACAGCTTGCATTCGCCAATGAATGTCTATGGGAGCAACACTATCCGCGGTCAAAAATTCAGTTACGGCACATTGCTTGAAGCGAACGGCTTTATTCCTTTCCATTGTAATCGATACTGAACCCACGTGTGGAGTTAGTGTAGGCTATATTAGGCTATAACACAAAACCGGTTTTATCTGGTTACCTCTACACACTCTGGAATGGGGTGGGGATATCAAGTTACAACACAAAACCGGTTTTATCTGGCTACCTCTACACAATCCAGAATTATTCAAGTGGAGGAATTACTTTTCAGCCCACCCTTTTAGATAGATGTTCCATACGATGATTCCTCATTTTACGGAGGGCAGGCTTGTTACCCCTCCTCTTGAGTTGGCCTGGTGAAGTAGAGAGTTGATGTCTGGTGCTTTCCAGGTACTCCCGGCTCATCTGAAATTGTTCTAAGCCAGGCGTCTCGTCTTCTTTTGAAGATTTCCACCATTACATCAGTCGCGCTTCATATTTCCTTGGGCAGCTGAGTGAACACCCTTGGCCCTCTCACAACAAAGTTATTTTTCTTCAGGGTTGAGGAAGTTCCCTGTCTAGCCTTTAGTCTGGGAACACGACACATTCTTTCTTTCCTATTTTTCACTGTTGTTTTTCATTATTATTATTTTCCAAGTGTAAATAATGGTGTACCACCTCTTCTTTTCACCGCATATACTCGTAATTCACGTAATCTTTCTCAGTAATTTAGTTTTTTTAATTGAATAACCTTCACTGATAAAATAAATACAATTTTTACAATTTTTATTTTTGTTTTAACATAAATAAGTGTGAAATTGGACTTTTATTTTATTTTTTGCATCCAGTGAACTTGGCTGTGACGCTTCTCTGAATCTCTTGTAGTTGACTAATGTCTTTGTTTTATATGAGGATGTTAAAACTGAGCAATACTCCAACTTGGGTATGATCATTGTTTTTAACAGAGGAATCATTATAGTCATGTCCCTTCTTTTAAAGGTTCTTAGTATCTGTCCAGTTATTCTTCACTCTAAATAGAAGTAACCGTTTCGTTAGACGTTTCATTGTCCCAGTTTTGTAAATTTTGAAATGTCCAGTACATTAAGACATTTCACATTAGTTAAACATTTCGTTAGATATTTCAGTAAGTCAAATGAAATATCTAAATTGTTCCAGTTTTTAAGCAATTGAAAAGACTAATCTGAAATGTCTAATGAAATATTTAATGAATTGTCTAACAATGTAATGTCTAATGCATGAAAGTTTAAAGAGTTTACGTTTAAGTATAAGTTTAAGTTTATACAGGGTGTACATAAAGTCAGGATCTATTTTTGTGAAGCACTTGGAAATTATATGGAATTCAATCATAAAATGATAAAGTGATAACATTTATTAAATAATTAAGAGTAGGATTCGACGTGACGCCCATCAGTATCCTTGCACAGCTCAAATCGTTCCGCAGCATTTCTAAACACATTCTGGAGCATTTGCGGGGTTATGTTATCTGCAGTAGTTCGTATACGTGTACGTAAGTTTTCAAGACTCGTAATCTTCGTCTGATAGACGTGCGATTTGATAAAGCCCCATGCAAAGAAATCTAAAGGGGTTAAATCTGGTGATCTCGCTGGCCAAGGTCTGTTGTTTCCGCGTCCGATCCAGCGATTTGGAAAACGTCCATTTAGATAATCCAGAACAATTTTGGCATAGTGACAAGGAGCACCATCATGTTGATAGACGACGGTACTAACAATCCTTAGGTCCCTCCCTGCTCCAGGGCTCTTCGCCTTTTTACTTTGACAGTGCTGTCAGTGTAGGGGGAGAGGGTGGATGGGGGTAGGCTGCCAGCATGCCAACGGCCAACCTGCACACCTCGCTCATAGTGAAGGGGCAAATTTTTAACGGTTAATGAATAATGAGTGAGGATCGAAAGAAACTAATTGCGAGCTACGATAAAAAAGTAAGAATGTATTTCCCTAAAAAAGTAACGTCGTTACTGAAAGAGTTACACACCGGACAAAAAATTAGTCACCCCTCTCAGAATGTACCTAATAACGTGTGACGGCGCCTCTGGCCTTGATAACCGCACGAATCCGGCGAGGCAGAGACTCTACGAGGTTGTGCATGTACTGAACATCGATTTGCTGCCACTCGTTCATCAGCCGGTCCCGAAGTTCCGCCAGAGTCCGTGGGTGTCTATTCCTGCGCTTCACTTTCTGTTTCCAGCCTGAACAACACCTTCGACGCATTCAGGATTAAAGGCTTCATTGGACCTGCGATGTACTCGTCGCCTCCCATCATTGGAGAATAAACAAAAACGGGACTCATCGGACCAAATTACACGTTTCCAATCTGCCGCAGTCCAGTTTTTGTGCCTCTGAGCCCATTTATAACGTGCCAATTTGTGACTTGCTGTTAACAGCGGCCTCTTCCGTGGTACCCTGCTCCAGATGTCCATCGCATGCAGTTCTCGTCGCAATGTCCGTTCGGAAATTGGTCGCTGGAGAACCTCATTGGTTTCTTGGAGCAATTGTTCTCTGGTTTGAAAACGATTGCAGTTACTAGACGAGAAACATGGCGGCGGTCACTATTGTCGAGAATTGTTTTCCGGCCACAGTTACGCCGTCGATTTTCAGTTGATTGCGAACTACACCACTCTTTGTAAACTCGCTGGACAGTACGCGTTGACACACCAACAAATTGGGCTACTTCAGACATTTTGTGTCCGTGGGCTCTGCCAAACACGATGGCTCCTTTTTGCCACTGAGTAACGTCTGCCTCACGACCCATTTTGCAGACTATATCCAACACACACTTTGTTCTTCACCACCTCACGAAACAGATCTGATCCTGTGTGCTACGTCACCGCTACTTGTCACTTACCAATGCTACATCAGCGCCCTCTGTGTGACCTTGAACTTCCTACTATCGGTGCTATTAGGGGTGACTAATTTTTTGTCCGGTGTGCTTATAATGGAACTACTGAAATATGAAGTGCGGGGAAACTGAACACAACTCGGCCCCAGTTAGTTTTGCATGTACTGAAGCATAGTACAGTTTGACGAGTGGGGCGTGTTGCATCATTGCATGTTGGTCAAGCTTCGTTAATTCGTTATACAATATTGCGATGGATATACGAAAATATTTCAAAAGAAAATCAGTTGAGTCGGTTGAAGAACACAATGAAAGTGATACAAATTTCGTTATTCATAGCTATGTTATACTATTAAACGTGTATACATTAAATAACTGTATGCATGAAATCAATAAATTTGTGAATAAAATAGTTACTGTCTTTGTTAAGTATGAAAACCTGACGAACGTACAGTAGCTTAAGTTCGCCACCCCCACTTGGGACATTCCTGGCTACGTCCCTGTCAGCACAGAAGTACAGTTCTTGAGAACAACAGGAGGGACACCATCAGGATCGTACCCTTTCTAGAGTTGAGCCCAGATAGGGTAGAAAAACATCTCTGGAAGAGAGTCTAATTTCAGACATAATTAAGTCAGAGGGAGGAGGAGATGGAGGAACAGCACCAGAATCGTCCATGGTTGAGTTGGAGGTGAAAGTTTGAGTGAAGAGTTCAGCTTCATCAAAAGAGACGGCAACTGAACCGTCAGAATGGAAAAGAGGAAGGAAAGAAGAAGTAAAGTTATTGGAGAGGTTCTTGGCTAGGTACCAGGAAGAGTGAGAAGAATTAGAATTGGATAGGTTTTCACATTTTTGTCTGATGAAGGAATTTTTGACGAGTCGAAGAACAGATTTTGTACAATTCCGGGCAGAAATAACGGGTGTGCCATGAAAAAAGGGTACATTTTAAAAAGGCTATAAAATCAACATTTGTCATTTAATTTTAATAAAACTTCTACACAATAAAACATACGAGTATGTATTTATCTATATGCAAACAAGTTTTCAGACTAAAATATCAAATAATTCAAATTCTATCAACATTTAACGAAAGAGTATGATTTTTCTACTTAACATGCAAAAATTATTAAACCTTTTTAATATTATTTTATAAAAATAATTTTTAACGTAAAATTTACCTGAAATTATTAAAAAAATTGTTCGAAATGCTCGATTTACTTGTTCCTGTGGAAGCTCTTCCCATTTTTGAAAGATGATCTCGCGTAAATGAGCGACATCTTTTATCCTAGTCTCGCTCTGCTAAGTTCTCCCATATTCTGGCCAAGAATAAAAAAGTTATTGAAATGGAAGGAAAGCATTTCGAACAATTTTTTTAATAATTTCAGGTAAATTTTACATTAAAAATTATTTTTATAAAAAGAATATTAAAAAGGTTTAATAATTTTTGCATGTTAAGTAGAAAAATCATACTCTTTCGTTAGATGTTGATAGAATTTGAATTATTTGATATTTTAGTCTGAAAACTTGTTTGCCTTCACGGCACGTTAGCTCTGCATCCTTCCCATCCATTAACTTTAAAAATATGTTTATTAAACTTAACACTCTATACCATCTAGATGGTAGATAGGATAGGATTATGGAGTGGACGGATAAGTGGCAGATGCAATTTAACGTAGATAAATGTAAAGTTTTGCATATAGGTTCTCGCAACAATAATTACGTGTACACGATGGATGATAGGGATTTAGCGAGCGTTGACGAGGAAGTAGATTTAGGCGTACGCGTAACTAAAGATTTAAAGGTTAGGAACCAGTGCCTGGAGTCTTGCGCAAAAGCTAATAGGATGTTAGGCTTCATAGCGCGTAATTTCGAATTTAAATCGAAGGATATTATATTGCCCCTTTACAAGTCCCTAGTCAGGCCTCATTTGGAATATGCCGTTCAATTTTGGTGCCCGTACTTGCGTGAGGATATTGATAGGTTAGAAAGGGTTCAGCGTCGTGCCACGAAACTTATTCCGGCATTGCGCAATAAGCCTTATGAAGATAGGATTAAAGTGTTAGACTTGTATTCACTCGAAACTAGGAGATTAAGGGGGGAGCTTATTGAAGTTTTCAAAATCGTTAATAACATCGATAACGTAAATTTTGACAAATTGTTCACTTTCGATAATAGTAATACTCGCAATAACGGATTCAAGTTGCGTGGCAGACGTTTCATTACTAATATCGCTAAAAACTTCTTTACGTTTAAAGTAATTGATAAATGGAATAATCTTCCCGCGTCAGTCGTTCATTCTACCAGCGTTAATGTGTTTAAGAACCGTCTTGACAGACATTTTAAAAATATTAACGTTGTTTAAAATTAAAAAAGAAAGTTAACAACAGGAGCTCTGGTGGTGGTGCTCGAGGATGAGTCTGTTGACGATGAATGCCAGCTTGTGACATGCCAGCGTGTGATGCCAGCAATAAAAAAAAAAAAAAAAAAAAAAAATTAGACTAACACGAATGTAGATGTAGCTCATAGCGTAAACTAACCCACTTTTTGTTTAACTTTACCTACTTTTTTTTTTTTTCTTATCCTCCTTACTTTGCATGTCTCTAACTCTTTTCTTGCATGTTTGTAGTTTGCATGGTATGACAGTGAGTTAAGACTGTGTTTGCATGGTTTGTAAGCGTTCTTATTTTACTTCTTTTCATCTTTCACCCCTCTCCTATATTCTCCGACTATTTTTCTGACTTGTCGGCAGTGGCCGGCGGATGATGATGGTGAGACTTTTTCCCTCTTTTTCTGAATGAATGTTAACCCACGAATGATAGGTGTTGCTCCTTACTTAACCCCTTATTCTCCTCTCTTCTCTTAACCCCCTACTCTCTCCTTTCTCTCGGGCTAGCCTTAGAGTGGATCTTAGGGTCTTTGTTAGCCTTAGCTTCTGTAGATCTGTAGATCTAGTGCCGCTGTTGAGCGGATTTTTTCAGTAGGGAAGGATATACTGCGTCCGAAACGAGGCTCGCTCTTAGATGCAATTTTTGAGAAGCTTGTTTTCTTAAAGGCCAATAAAGATCTTTTGAATAATAGTTCTTAAGTTTATATAAAGGGTGATCCAGAGAAATGGGACCCAAAAGAAATCCCCGTAACTCTTAAAGTATAAGTCCTTTTATAAAATCATACGCATCATTCGAAAGAGAATAGTTACAAGTTTGCACAGGATTGTATAGGTTTTGACAATACAAGACAAGATAAGATACAAAACAAAATAAAAGTGTTAGTTAAAACTAACCCTTCAAGATGACTGCATGGACTGTGGAACAGCTGCGTTTCATAACTGAGCAATATTATGAGTATGGAAGAAGTGTAGTTTCAGCTCTTAGAAGGTGATTTTGACATCTGAAAATTTGTCTTGAAAGATCTTTGAGCTGAAACTACACTTCTTCCATGCTCATAATATTGCTCAGTTATGAAACGCAGCTGTTCCACAGTCCATGCAGTCATCTTGAAGGGTTAGTTTTAACTAACACTTTTATTTTGTTTTGTATCTTATCTTGTCTTGTATTGTCAAAACCTATACAATCCTGTACAAACTTGTAACTATCCTCTTTCGAATGATGCGTATGATTTTATAAAAGGACTTATACTTTAAGAGTTACAGGGGTTTCTTTTGGGTCCCATTTCTCTGGATCACCCTTAGTATTTCGTATTATTGTTTTGCAAAACTAAACTTTCCTGGTATAATCTAGCATTAGTAAATTAGTATCAATAGTATGCTACATCCTCTGTTATGTTGCAATTCCTAGTAATAAATCTTGCAGTAATTTTGTTTCACTTTTTTTGAAAATATTATGCCTTATAAGTCATAACAACGCAATGAAGGCATGCACAGACTTCATAGCCTATGCATTAACCAGTGGATACAAACCAATACATACTCGCACAAGCGAATGTTTATATAATATAATATTTTATGTATATATAAATTATAATATACGTATGCATATATATATATATATATATATATATATATATATATATATATATATATATATATATATATATAAAATATATTTACATTTCATTAAAAGTAACGGTAACGAGTAACGGTGCCGTTACTTGTTACTTTTTAAAAATGGTAACTGTAACGATGACGGCGTTACATTTAGACCGTAGTAACGGTAACGGCATTACATTTATAAAGTAACGAGCACAGCACTGTCAGTTGCTGTCTTATAGTCAAGACAGCATACAGCTCTACTTGACCGGATGGAATGAAAGGCGTTTTGCCTCACCAATTCCCTGCCTCTTAATTATTTATTGACTGTTTTCAATCTCTCTCTCTCTCCGCCGTAATGTTGCCGCACTCTCTTTTTACTATTGCTATTATAACGAACATTGCTCTTCTGAACTCTCTAACTGCATGCCTCATTCTTTAAGGGGAGCACGCAGTACCCGACTTTCGACACATTTTCATTGCTTTTCTGTCCAACTCTCCAATGCAAGGAGTATTTTGAATATTTCATCTACTCAACCGGCCAATTCTGGAACAATCTTCCTTAGTCCATCATTCCCCCTGTCTCTGACCTCCAATCTTTCAAGCGCAAAGTGTCCAGGCACCTCGAAAACCCTGGTCCTTGATTTTGGCTCTCTTCTACCTCTATGAGATGAGCGACGCTAACCACTACACTACCGAGGCATATATATATATATATATATATATATAGTGTGTGTACTACATTTATATATAACCATGCAATAAATTACATAGAATTTCAAATTCTTTCAGGCGTAAAGTCATGTTAATGTAACAAAAATTCCATCGCCTATAAATTTTCTCTTGCATTCGTAACAGGATCATGCACAGAATATGAAGAAATTCTTATCGCCAGCTGTGCGTGCATGGCTATTAGCTAAAGATACTTTTAGGGGTATGACTAGAATTGAAGTTCTTACAGAAATTATCTTAAAAAATATGTTTACAATGTATCGAATTTTTATACCTAACAAATGTTTTAAAGTATTTTTATATACTGAGAAGGTTATTTAGGTTGTATATAACATTTTCACTATATAGCTTGATGATTATGTTCTGTCTCTACAACAAAATGTAAGAATCTTGCTTATTGGATGCAAAATTGCAAATAAATAAGAGGGATTATCGTGATGTAGGAAAGTGAACCGGAATTAGGGCTTTCGTCTGAGCAAAATCCTTCTCCTTTATTTTCAGTTCATTCGTTGCAAATAAGGATTTATAGGACATTGCTCCATTAAATTTATTTTAGGTATTTCGTATATTTCTTTGATTTAGACAACTGTTTTTGATACGCAAAGGTTTCACCATCTCATCTGGCTAATTTTTCGAATATTTTTATCTTTTTGAGAGCACTTAAAACAATATATATATTCTGAGCAAATTCATTGCCAGCCGTTCATATATACATGGATTTCCTCAAAACTGGACATGCTGTCTCCTATTATTATTATTATTATTATTAGCTTACGTTTTTGTAGTTTCAGATGTGTTCTCCAATTTTCTAAAAAATTATTTTTCTGCATGCTGAAGAAATTTTATTTAGCTAAGATTTTGGAGTAAAGAAAAAAGACAGTTTCGTTTATTAATCCAGAAGGGTTCTCTAAGCAATTCTCGCCACGGAATATATATATATATATATATATATATATATATATATATATATATATATATGTATATATAATATATATATAATATATATATATATATATATAATATATATTATATATATATATATATACAGGGCTATTCAAACTGATTCATCCGATTTCAACTGAGAATACTTCCGTATCTATCAACCGTGCATCAACTAGGCATACACCACATGAAAGAGGAAATCTCCGAGTTTACAAGATCACCGCGAGATGGCTCCAAAGTCACGCCGTGGCCTAGCCTAGCAACAAACAGTCAGTGTGAAAATGGCATCCGCACAACAGAAGGCGTTTTGTTGGCCCCATGACTTGGTGCTCCACAGCTGGCCCCCTAGGTCGCCGGATCTTACACCGTGCGACTTCTTCCTTTGGGGGTACGTTAAGGATACTGTGTACGTGCCACCGTTGCCCACATCTTTGGATGAGCTCCGAACTCGCATTGTTACTGCCGTAGAGTCAGTGACAACGGACATGCTGGAGCGAGTATGGGAGGAATTCGACTATCGTGTCGACGTTGCTCGTGTAACTAGGGGAAGTCACATAGACCATTTATGAGGTGAGAGACAAAATTTGGACAGTTTTTCTTTTGGTTGATGTATCACAAATCACTCTGTATTTGTAACATTAAAAAATATTCTCATTTGAAATCAGGTGAATCATTTTGAATAGCCCTGTACATATATATATATATATATATATATATATATATATATATATATATATATATATATAATATGACAGCGTCCGTAACTCAGTGGGTAACACCGTTTTTCTCTAAGCAAAGTAAAGACATTGAGGCCGGTTGTTCGAATCCCGATGATGCTGATAATCTTGGCCTACATTTCCCTCAGTCAAAATACCGTTATAGCAATTCAGCACGCATCTAAACATTCCGTTTTCTTTGTGTCTGCGCTTTGGACTTGTATTGTGTGTCATTTATCGAACTACCAATTTAAATAAACAATCAATTATTATTGCACAATTTAATGTAATTTATTATCTGTTATTATATTTTACACTGTGTATTTTTAATGACAATTAATTCATAACATGTCAAGCTATTGGTAATTTTAATTAATAACCACCGCATTTTGTTGTATGAACCGTATTGAATTTGTCATTGCAATATTAAGTTTGTTAATTAAAGGAAAAAGCGTGTACTCTATTATTTTCCCTTGTACTGTACTCCCTTGCGTGTACTCTGTTAAATGACCTCGTCAACCTACTAATTATAAATTACCGCATATATATATACCTTACCTTACCTTATGAACCTTATGTTGTTTCGTGTGTTGGTCTCTCTTCACACGGAGGTCAAGCTGGTGGCCCCGCCTCTAGGTCTGGCCTGGTGGAGGAGCGAGTTACTTTCTTGCGCTCTCCACCGTACATAGCCAGGCACGCCCGGCTCATCTGGTACTGTCCTGAGCCAGGCATCCAGTCTTTTCTTGAAGACTTCAACTTTGACCCCCGTTACGTTTCTGAGGTCCTTAGGAAGCTGGTTGAAAAGTCTTGGCCCCCTGACAACCAAGCTATTTTCCTTCAGGTTGAGGAGGTCCCTTGTCGTGCTTTTAATTTGGGAACACTACACATTCTGCCTTTCCTATTTTCCAGTGTTGTTTGAATGGTAATTGGGTTTAGTTTTAGGTTTGGTACCAGTTTTTCGATCATATTTTTATATGTAGATTATGGTGTACCTCTCTCTTCTTCTTTCCAGGGAGTACAGATTTAGTTTACGTAGTCTTTCCCAGTAGTTGAGTTCTTTGCAGCCATCAATCTTGGCTGTGAAATGCCTTTGCGTTTCTTCTAGTTTATTAGTTTCTTCCTTTTTATATGGGGACGTCGAAACTGAGCAGTATTCAAGTTTTGGTATAATCAGTGTTTTTAGCAGGGGAATCATTACCGTCCTGTCCCTTCTCTTGAACGTTCTTAGAACCTGTCCGGCGACTCTTTTTGCTTTATTTATCGCTATCTGATTTTGTGTTTCGAATTTCGCATCATCTGTCATTATTATCCCGAGATCAATCGCTTTCATGCTTCTCTGAATTTCCTGTCTATCTGGAGCATAATATGCAGTCTGTTTAAGTTCTTCTTTTCTACCATATCTCAAGAGTTGAAATTTCTCGGCGTTGAATGACATGTTGTTGTCTTCTGACCATTTGTATATTTTGTTCGTGTCCCTCTGCAAGGCCTCCACGTCATGTACATCGCTGATTTTTCTGCTGATCTTTGTATCGTCTGCAAAGGATGTTACTATACTATTGCTGTTTACTCCGCTGTCTATGTCTGTTAGCATGATAATGAACAGGAGTGGGGCCAGTACTGTCCCTTGTGGTACTGAACTGCGTACTTCCGATTCTGATGATGATATACCTTGAATTTTGACGACCTGCAGGCGATCACTAAGGAAGTTGTAGATCCATTTTCCCACTTTGCCTGTTATTCCCATGTCTTTAATTTTATGTCCTATTATACCATGGTCACATTTATCGAAAGCTTTAGCAAAATCTGTGTATATAACATCGTAGTTGTCATTGCCTTCCAATGCATCTAGGATATTGTTGTAGTGCTCTATTAGTTGTGATAGGCATGATCTACCTGATCGGAATCCATGCTGATTTTCGTTGAATCTTTCCCGTGTCTCCAAGAAATCATAAATTTTCTCTCTAACTATTCTTTCAAATACTTTGGTGAGGTGGGACGTCAATGACACTGGTCTATAGTTCTTTGCTTGAGATCTGTCCCCTCCTTTATAATTATATAGGGACAATGTTTGCTCTTTTCAAGATGCTCGGTATTTCCCCAGTGTCTATATATATATATATATATATATATATATATAATATATATATATATATATATATATATATATATATATATATAAATATAAATTATTTCACGAAAGTAACACGTGAAAAATATTTATGATGAATAAAACCACGAAGGAAAGGAAACACAGAGTGGTGCTCAATTCTCAGGAGGATGTCATTAGACGAAAGCGCTTGAGCACCAATCTGTTTCCTTTCCTTCGTGGTTTTATTCATCATTATAGTATATATATATATAATATATAATATATAATATATATATATATATATATATATATATATATATATATAGTGTTATGTATGATTTGGTTTATTTCTTTGTATTTCTGGTATTAATTATATCTTTATTTTAGCCTGTTTTCATTTAAACCACATCATAAGATTTAACCCAAGGTTATATATATCACTGATTATATATATCCTTATTTCTCTGTCAATTCGTGTAGGGGGGGGTAATTAGAAACCTTTTACAAAAATAGTATACTCGCCACATATCTTATTAAACCAATTACAATACAACAATAAAATTTTGGACAGTAAAGAGATTTTGTTGAAGAATAAAGATTTGATATTGAGACAATTAAATAAAATGCACAAACACTTTAAATTTGACTGTTAGACAATTTTAATCTACAATTGGTAGTTGTTTAACTGAATACACCCGTATTGTAATATGCCAAATCATTTAAAATGAATAAACGCATACATACTACAATTTTAATTGACTTATCTTTTAGAACAACGGTTGGTTCTCTACCCGGCCTTTTGACTGTATTTTGTACATAATACAATTTTATAGAATTACTTGAATCCTATCTGGTTATTTGACCATTTCAATTATATGAACTTTGACATCATTTACTTCCTTTAAAGAAAAGATATTTGAGACAACTAAATAAAATGCACAAACTTTTTATTTTTGACTGTTATACAAGTTTAATCTACAATTGGTAGTTATTTAACTTAATACAGCCGTTTTGTAATACGCGAGACCATTACAATGAATGGACCAATAACAATTTAAGTTACAATAATAGGCCTGCTTGGCTTTCTACCAAATTAGCTAACATACATAATGCGAATAAAATAAATGAATTTCGTATTACTTGGATTACAATTAGAACTACTTATCTGTCAAGTAGACGTTCTTAGATCAGATTAGCCGCTCGTTTTCTTCCTCCAAAATAGGATAGAATAGACTCTTTTGGGAGTCTTTTACACAGACGCGAATTTTTCGTTTCACTTTAGCTTGGCGAGAAGTTTATTCAGAATTAGAAGAACGATTTCGTTTCTAAGTACCACACGAAATGAAATTTATCATTACAGCACAATATGTGTCTTTTTATATACTTGAGCAAACTTTCATTAAGAACTAGTTTTTTGTTCTTAAAAGGAGAAATAAATCTAATGTTCTTATTTAATTTCAACACAGGTTTGCGAGAGTGGACCTTTGTGTACCACGTTTTTAGATGCACTGCCGCTATGCGTTTTTCTTTGTATAATACCCTCTTTTCGGCCTATGGTTCAGCGCGGCTGCCAGGCGCAAGACTTATATACCCAACTAAGATTCTCTTTTGATTAATCTCATTTGTAAGAATTATTAGCCTTTTAGAAGGTGTAATTTTACATGCCATTAAACTTGTTAATAATGTAGCAATATAATTTTAGCGGAGTTGACCCATTTTATACATAAATGAACGTTCGATTTTATAACGCATTCTTTATTTCGTTTGAGTGAAACGCGGAAACCACATGAAAGAATGACTACGTTTCGTTTAAAAATGTAATTTTTACATTAGATATTTTCTTAGTTTCTGGGTAACCTTTATATGGTATTTTTATCCGAACTTATTCAGAATTAAATAGACAATTGAATTCATGTCTTTTTTCCCTAATTACACGAGTATTTAACATGCATATGTTTTAAATTCATGCACTTAAGAATTTCCAAATTGCTTCGTTTACACCGGAAACTACAAAAATGTCCCGCCATTGACGAACAAAAGAATTCTTTATTTGAGCTTCGCTTAGTTTTCCGTTTGGTATTTATACATACAATTCATTCTGTTTGCATGATCACTTTACTTGTGGGTTAATTTATGATCCGTAATTAATTAACCTTATTACCTTATTCCCATACATAACAATATATATATATATATATATATATATATATATATATTAGTGGTGGACCGGATATTCGCACCCGCATCCGCATCATTTTTAACATCCGCATCCGCACTTATGACTGCGGATGTTATGCGGATATTACCTCTAATAAATTATGCAATTTACAATTAAATTAGCTTATAAAGTAGCTTATAAGGGCCAGTCATGCACATTCATGTAAAGTATTAATTATTAATGAACAAACAAATATATAAACCTCAAAATATAAATGTGTACCTGGTAACACAGAAAATTAAATGACACTTGTTTCATTGAATTTTCTGTGGCTGAAACTCTTGAGAAAGTTATTTTTATCATTATGAAAACATTAATATTAATTTTAATTCTTATGTATTACCTGCCATAATAGTAATATCACAAAATTTGTAAAGTTATGTCATATATTCATAATTCTATATTATATTGATAGATTAACTAAATATCCGCATCCGCGGATACTGAAATAAAAAATCCGCATCCGCATCCGCAGATGTTGAAAAACTGACATCCGGTCTACCACTAATATATATATATATATATATATAATATATATATATATATATATATTGTGTATGTGTGTATGTGTGTGTGTGTGTGTGTGTGCGCGCGCGCTGCAAAGGAGACAAAAATAAGTTCGAAAAAGGAAGTCTGTTTTGTACTGAAAATTTACCAAGTATTGTTATGAAACTAAATACATAAAAATAAACATGAAAACAAAAAAATACCGTCACAGACTCTGGACTCCATTCAGTTGAAGTGTGAACAGCAAATTGAAACGCATATAATAAAAGCGGAATATGGAGAGGATTGAAGCCATAAAAAAAAAATCCAATATATCTGGGAGGAGGAAATCAACGAACTTCTCATAAAACAAAATAATAAATACAGGTTCCACCATTCCTACTATTACTACTACTACTACTACTACCAATAATAATAGTAATAATAATGATAATAATAAAGTTTTTAGATGGATTCTCCAGTTTTTAAAATATTCCTTTTTCTATCAAAGAAATTCTATTTACGATTAATCTTGAGTAGAAGAAAGCAACAGATTTGTTTTTCAGTCATCCAAAGTGACAACATATTTTTCGAGCAGGAAAAAGCATTCTAAAAAAAAAATCAATAATGTTTATCAATTCACTTGCAGTGAAGAAGGATGCAATTCCTCCTATATTGGGTATACAACTAACAACCTTCATTTCAACATACTTCAGCTTAAATACAGACGACCTAGCACGATGCATACGAACATATTATCCTCTGCAGACGTTAGAGAGAAAATATTGACTCTTAGAAGTCTTCATTTAATTATTCAAACTACGTAGTATATTCGCTCATTTTACATTCAGTATTCCTTACATATATTATACATATAAATTGCCTGATACTTTGAGAGGACTTATGATTGCTTCAAACACTTTAATAAAAACATATTTTTACTTAACTTTAAAAAAATACTGCAATAGCAGAATTGAAAATAAAATAATGAATAGAGAGTAAATGCATAATTGGGGATACAATAAGATTAACATAGTAGTATGGTCCATTTATACCGAGGAGTGGGTGGTAGTTTGCTTTCGCTTGGAATGTGAGATAAAACGCAGTGTTATTTGAAGTGACCCAAAGAAAAAAGAAAACTGTGCCTTATCACATATTGGACTAATAACCTCGTTGCAGTTCCATGCTTTGGTCTCTCTTCACACGAAGGTCAAGCTGGTGGCCCTAGTTCTAAGCTTGGCTTGGTGGAGAAGTGAGTTGCTCTCTTGCGTTCTCCATCGCACATAGCCAGGTACACCTGGCTCATCTGGTACCGTCCTCAGCCAGGCAAGTAGTCTTCTTTTGAAGATTTCAACTTTGACCCCTGTAACGTTTCTGAGGCCCTTTGGAAGCTGGTTAAAACGTCTTGGCCCCCTGACAACCAAGCTATTTTCCTTCAATGTTGGTGTCCCTTGTCAGGCCTTTAGTTTGGGAACACTACACATTCTGCCTTTCCTATTTTCCAGTGTTGTTTGGATGGTAATTGGGTTTAGTTTGAGGTTTGGTACCAGTTTTTCGATCATTTTCCACATGTAACTTATGGTGTACCGCTCTCTTCTTTCCAAGGAATACAGATTTAGTTTACGTAGTCTTTCCCAGTAGTTGATTTCTTTGCGGCCATCGATCTTGGCCGAGAAATTTCTTTCAATTTCTTCTAGTTTGTTAATTTCTTATTTTTAACATGGGGACGTCAAGACTGAGCAGTATTCAGGTTTTGGTATGATCAGTGTTTTCAGCAGGGGAATCAAAACTCTTAACAGCCTCTTGCATATCACATTCACTCTGAGTAAATAGCACAGCATCATCCACATACAACAGATTCGACAGGCACCTATTCTCATCAGATACCAGATTTAATCCTCATCACCTCTCTCATTACTTCACCATCACTGCAAACACTTGATCCATACACCCTCTTCCACCTCGGAACTCTCCTTGTTCATTGCTCACCAAGCGTTCTGTAATACCACGAACTCGTTCTGTCACTATCATATCATACACCTTTCCCATCACACTCAACAAACTTATACCTCTGCAGTTCTTACGTTTACTCCTTCCACCTTTTGTGCTATGGAACAATTATTGCTTTCTTCCAGTCTTCAGGCACACTCCCATTTGTCCATGCACTTTGACATATGCAGTTTTGCCCTTTTAATTAACTGTTACACAAAGCTGTTCGATTGAATTACCAGCATGCAGTTAATTAATTATTTACGCAATTATTTACATAATTATTTACGTAATTTTTCATGTAGTAAATAGAAAGCGGCCTTTCTCCTAATTTTTCTTTATTTGTAATTTCTACGATCTTCACATTATTTTGCTTTAATTTAAAAATGCATTGGTGTAGAGATGTGGCGACTCCACCGCCCGTCTGCAAGGGCGAATCGTTCCACGTCTCCCGCTATAGAGGAGGGGAAGGATTGAGGTGGGGACTCATCTTTCCCTCTTTTTCCCCACGGCTCGTATCTAGGCTGCTTCTGCTTCCTCACCCCAAGTTTATTAGGGCATGAGATTTTTTATAATATATCTTTATATTGTGTATGTTTATATCGTGTGGGGTTTGGATCATTCATTTATTTGTGAAATTCACCTCAAAGCTACTGCTGATGCTTCCCTTTAAATATCCATTTTTTTAAGCGATTTACGTAATTTTAACATGGAATATCTGTCTTTATCTTTTGTATTTATGATTCCTCTAATGGGTCATGCACCATTGAGGTGTTTTTGGTATCTGGTCACCAACTTTAGAGATTTCCTGTACATATTTCAATATACAGGGTGAGTCAAAAGTCTGGGAAACAATACAAATATATATGTGTATTTGCATTGAAAAACATAGTTTTTATGTTTCCAGACTTTTAACTCACCCTGTATATTTCATTTATTAGTTAATAATAATATATTACTTAAAAATACAACGTCAAAGAATGCCTCTACATAACAGAAAGGGAAATAGCGCCACCATTATTAAAAAAACATACCAGAAAGAGCTGAGAAAAGAATAAAAAGTAAAGTCAAAAGAAAAATCAGAATATTTTTCCCGCAGAATAAGTGAAAACAAACAAAAATTGAAAAAGAAATGAGTAAAAATATATAAACATGAAACAAACATTTATTTTGAATTCTTTTGATAATGTAATGATGAGGTTGTTTAACCCCTTCGCAGCATCTAAAGTCATATGATGGGTCGCGCGTCTTACGGTACCTAAGCGCCACCACAGGCGAAAACGTGTTTTTGATGGATATCACTATTTTCACCTTTCCTCTATCGCGTGGTTTGGGTTATAATGACCTTACGACACTAGAAGTATGGTTGAAAACCTTATGAAGCGAACTACTTTTTTCACCTCATTCTGTGCCAGAAATCGCACCAAAGTTCGGCATAATAAGAAAATCAAAAAATAAAAAAAAATATATATATATATAAAATATAAAATATGAAAATCTATTCCAAAAACTCATCAACATCTTCATTAGCATACTTAGAACTCTAATTTAGCCAAAAATGAACATTCTAGCTCAATTAATAACAGAGATACTGTTGCCAGAATATTGCTGAACTTTGGAGGCGATTTGTGGCCAATTTTAATTTTGGCGCTTAGGTACCGTAAGACGCGAGACCCCTCATATGTCGGAGGGGAACTACAGCTCTACATGGGATCCAAACCACGGGTCGCTACATAGTCTGGACGCAGAGGACGGTCTCCCATCCAACTACTATCTAACTCACTGTGGCTTAACTTAACGGTGTTACGACATTGGCTACGACGTAGACTTCTTTAGGTAAGTATGAAGCATAAAATATTAAAAATAACCCAAACTATTTTTTAATTTCGCCAAAAAAGGAAGATGAAGAGCAATGGAAATAAGGAAACCTTAAAACAACAATAATGGAGCTTATATACTGTATATAAAAGGAAATGAGTGAGTTTCTTAATGACTAATTTAATTCAGTACTGTATTTAGTCCGCCCAAACCGGGTATGAAGATTGAAAATGCAAGTACATATTTTGAAAAAGATGCACAAAAACTGTATACTGATTCAAGTGGATGCTTTCAACTTCATATCAGTTTCTCAGAATAAGCCATATACTAATGCATACTGTCTATCTAAACTGCGAAACACACTTCCAGACACACATGAAATGCAAAGTTTCAAAAGAAATGCAGAAAGGATGGACAAGACATTATACATATTCTTGGGTGGGGGGGGGGGGAAGAAAGGGAGAGGAAAAATATACATATTAGACCACCTCAGGAAATATATGTGTGTGTGTGTGTGTATATATATAATATATATATATATATATATATACTCAAAATTATGCAAACATTTTTAAATTCTGATTATGTAGTAATAATAGAATTCTTTTCATTCTTTTTATAAGTTACAGGAAGTAAAATGATATGTATGTCTAATTAAAGAGATTTCTAATGTGGTGTTTTGTTTCATGAAGAGTTACAAGCAATTAATCAATATTGAAAGAAATTGTATATTTAATGGTGACATCACGTTTTGATTAAACTAAGTGTCTATGTTCACAGAAATATTGATATTATTGGTTAGAATGTTTTTTGAATTGAATTTTTTTTAATTGAATTGAATTGAATAACCTTTATTAATAGTAAAATAAATATATTCGTTTCAATTTACAATGACATGAATAATTGTGAAGCTCGACTATTTATTTTATTTAATTTGGCCCTTAAGCTTTAGGCTTTACTGGGATCTTATTAAAAATAAACAGCTAGTTGTTATTAATTAATAATAAATAAATAAATAAGTAAATAAGTATTATTAATAGTTAAAACATGTATTAATCTTAAATTATTACACTGACATGACAAATACAAGGTCACCATTGAAGGCACTATACCAATACCACACAAAGAAGCCAATATTATACATGAGAGATAAGAACTGAACAATCTCAAGAAATGTTTTTAATACTAGATTACACACGAGAAATTAATAATTAGTAAGCAATAGTAATGGACATTAATCCTAGATATGTTAGGTATGTTTTGTTATTTGTACTCATGCATTTGATCCCATGAAACTCGTGAAACTTACATCTGAACACTGTTTGGTAACATGATGTCCTTTTTTTTACAGATGTTTCTCTATAATGGCTCCCACAAAGGAAATGCCATACAAAAATAGACTCAAGATTGATTAATACCGTCTTCGTGAAGAACTACAGAGACAAATAGCCAATAAAGTGGGAGTTTCATCGTTCACGGTGAGCAAAACCCTCTCTCGTCAAAGTAGGCCGGAGAAAACGGAAGACCTCGGAAAAAGAAGACAAATACATGATTTTATTGAGCAAATGCAACAGAAAGAAGACTAGCGTTCGAATAGTTGTTGAAGTCACTGCATCACCCAACGGTAGCACTTCTACTTCAACAGTGAAAATAGACGTCCGGGAGAGGTTGGTTTAATGGGTCGGGTTGCTATCAGAAAGCCGCTTTTCCAAGTCATGGAGTGACCATTCTTTGTGATTTTATGTCAATTTCAAACGTTGGCTCTATTTCTTCGCCGCAAAAGAGGCTTTCTGGTAGTAACCCAAGTCATTAAACCAACGTCCCTCAAACGTCTCTTCGCTGTTAAAGTAGAAGTGCTACTATTGCGTGATGCAGTGACTTCAGCAGCTATTCGAACGCTAGTCTCCTTTCTGTTGCAGTTGCTCAATAAAATCATGTATTTGGCTTCTTTTTCTGATGTCTTCCTTTTTCCCTGTCGGCCTACTTTGACGAGAGAGGGTTTTGCTCAGCGTGGACGATGAAACTCCCACTTTATTGGCTATTTGTCTCTGTAGTTTTTCACAAATCAATCAATGTTGAGTCTATTTTTGCAGGGTACTTTCTTTGTGGGAGCCATTATAGAGATATACCTGTAAGAGAAGGACATCATGTTACCAAACAGTGTTGAGGTGCAAGTTTCACGAGTCAGAGATGATTTTTAGAAGGAAAATGGATCGAATGTATGAATACAAATAACAAAAAAACATTCTAACCAATAATATCAATATATCTGTGAACATAGACAGTTATTTTAATCAAAACATGATGTCACCATTAAATACATTTTACTTCCTGTAACTTATGAAAAGAATTCCATTATTATTACATAATCAGCATTTAAAAATGTTTACATAATTTTGAGCGCCAGTATATATATATATATATATATATATATTATATATATATATGTGTGTGTGTGTGTGTGTGTGTGGTGTGTGTGTGTGTGTGTGTGTGTGTAGCGCTAGCTTTTGGGGTGAGTATAGGTGTTTTCACCTTAACTATAAATACCCTTAAATTTCAACTAAATCTGAGATCGGTGAAAATTAATTCAGAAATTAAAAATATTGGTCGGATAACCTAATTAATTGAATTTGCTGAAAAATATATCTCAGTAGCTTAAAAATTAAACTTAAATAAATAGCTGAATCTCTCATTTATCTAAGGAGTGTCTGTAAATAGGGTAACAAGTACATTCCTCCATTAATAGTACTCTGTAAAGTTTAGTAACTGATCGATACAGAACACTGATATTAAAGCTTTAATTGTCATATATAGGCTATATGAAAATGAAAATGAAGAGAGAGAAAATATAAAGAGAGAGAAAAAATTAAATTTTTAATGCCGGTGGTTTGTAGGGATCAAAATATTGATCAATTAATGAACTTTACATTATAGAGGAACAAAGGAAAGCCTAAAAATGGCTAGTCAAGATAAAAACCTTTGTTTTACCATCAAATCCCATTATTTCGTTCACTCAAAAGCAAAGAGAGGAAACTGAAGAGGAAAAAAGGGGAAAGAGAAAATGCATTTAAAAACGAAGCCGAATAAATGTGTAAATATCTTAAAAGTTTGGAAATTGAATCAATGAAATTTCTGTTTCAGTGTTCAACACAAGTAGTATAGCCGCAAAAGGGGAGAGTGCAAGAATGTTGCAGGTTATTATGTAATGTTGCAAAGGGGGATGGGGGTTGTTGCAAATGGGGGTGGGGGTTGTTGTAAAGGGGGGTTGTTGCAAAGGGGGTGGGGTTGTTGCAAAGGGGGTTGTTGCAAAGGGGAGTGGGGGGGAAACTTGGAGGCGGCGTTATCCCCCAAGAGAAAGGAGGAGGAGAGAAAGGAGGAGAGGTGTTCACCTGGCAGGACCAAGTGCACATTAAGACTTCAGCCGAGTTGGCGTTGTTTTATAGGCTCCTAATCAGCCAGTTGGCGTAAATGGCTTGAGTTGCCAGATACCGCGATACCATTGTATACATTATTATAGACTCCTAATCAGCCAGTTGGTTGTAAATGGTTGTCAGATACCTCTTTTTAGCAGTATTATTGTATACATTATTATTATATACGCCTAATCAGCCAGTTGGCTGTAAATGAGTTGCCAGATAGCGCCATGTATTCCGAAGACAGAGTTGCCAGATACCATTGTATACACTATTATAGACTCCTAATCAGCCAGTTGGCTTAGAAGGCTTAAATATTGCCAGATACCTGTTGTATGCATTATTATATTTCGAATACAGGTAATAGAAGGCATAACAATAAACAACATTGCATCATTCTTTTTATTATAAATATATAGAAAATAAATATACATTTGAGGAATATGCGTATAACAGAAATATATACACACAATTATGGATATATATAAAATAAAATATACATTTCAAATAAATATACACTTCAATAGAAATATGTACATAACAGTACAGGAGAAATATACACACACACACACAATTATGGTGATATATAAAATAAATATACATTTCAAATAAATATACACTTCAATAGAAATATGTACATAACAGTACAGGAGAAATATCAAGCAAATATATATATATATATTATATATATATATATATATATAAACACAAATCAATAGAAATATGCGTATAATCAGTACAGGAGAAATGTCAAGCAAAATATATATACAATTCACTTTTTTTTCAAAACACTAAACTCGGTCTTAATCGAGTTTACAATTACATCATTATTGCTCTGCATTACGCAGTATATGCGGGTTAATAATATTTCACCGCTTAAAGTATAGGGAAACCTGTATTCGATATGAAGGGCTTTCATATCGTTCAGTACTATTTTTGTTCCCACTTTACAACCGGTTGGTAAGTCATCTTTAAACACGTCTAGAATACAATCAAAAGCACGCACAAAGAGTTCATCGTTAGCTAAATTATTAAACACAAGTTTATAAGAACGCTTTTCCAATCGAGGGTTTATTTCTACCGACTCGAGCTTTTCAATCGTGAACTCACTCAACATAGCGGCAATTGAAATAATCTTCTAAATCGTTACGACAACTGCGCGTTATATAAAGAAATAGTTCTTCAGGTGAACGGTGTAGGTGAGCTCAGCCTTGTACGATCAATTGCTTTGTACCAAAGTTCATGGTATTTCAAAGAGTCTAAACTTTTTAAATAAACATCCAGCACTAGACCATTCTCACCAGCCCTACACTCGGTAAACCCATCGAGCAGAGCAGTGTATGCGTATTCAAGTACTGTATCAAAATAAAACATATCCGTAACACGCGCGTCTAATATAGGTTTCAGTTTACGGAATCCGACGATTTCAAACATTCTGTCGAGGATGAAACGGTTTCGCGTAGGAATAAGAGCGTTTTATCAGAAGCATTCTTCCACATCAGCCTTATATCAATGCACGGCCGATCGTTATTTATACACAACGTACATACAACGGCGTATGAGGGTGCGTCACTAATCTGCTCTCTTCTTGTACCTACGTTAGCAGGTATTTTATAACGATCTTCACTCCACTTCTCAACTATCACAAAGATTCTATTCATCTCCTCGATACTTAAATAAACCCGTTTGTTTGTCGGTCTACATTCCGTTTCCAGTACATAGCTAATGGTACCGGAATTACGCCTGAACACGCGCAACGATTTCGTCACGGACACATCGTACGAGGCGTTGAGAATGCTGCTCAAAGGAAGTTCCATCGTATTCGAAGAGCGCACGTCCACTCGGCTCAAGCTCTGAGATAACTATGAGCCGTGTGAGGCACGCAGGTAGGCAGGAATGGTTCGACGGGCGGCTGACTCGATGATACGTGAATGGGCTTGTTCCGCGAGTCGAATTGTTGTACCGGTACAAGAATATCACTACCAGCCTACGCACCAGACATTTTGGATAAGAACTAGGAACATTTTACTAAACATCTCCACACTCCGGCGCACTATTTGAGAGGAACATATGTTCATATTTTTCCTTTCTGCCCATCAAACGATACTCGTCTCTAAACTCTGTTAAAAATTCACGCAGGGCACTAGCCACAACCTCACTACGAACCTCATCATGATATACGTTAATATAGTGATAAAAATACTTAAGATTGTCCATGATCACGAGATTCACATTTCCAGTCGTAGGGTATGAGTAATCGACATGGTGTAGCATGACGTAATACCGCTTGTCACACCACCCATCAGCAAGACTCATTATCCATACCTGCTGCTTCTCTTCTGCACGCGTTGTTTCTTTTACTTCACGGTGTATGTGAGACTTTATAAAGTTTAGCTCTGCAGTATACTTCAGCACATCGTCTGTGCAACGAAAGCCTTCAACGGTCTCACCAGAACATCCGTAGAGTATTTGTACATCTTGGAACTTCGCACAATCCAATGTGTTTTTAAAAGAGGCATAGGAGGGATGAATAGGAAACTCTACTTGAATAGATGTAATTACCTAAACTGCACGCGGATACAATTCGAAACACATGAGCTTCATCCCTGCGAAGAAAATTGAAAAACGAAATTTAAAGAAACGAAGAAAGTTGGAAATACCCAAAACATAATCCGATAGAGGAAAGGATTTCCGAGAATCTGCCCAACTCGGTCGACCATATTTTACCTTTCTACGAGTCAAATCAAACAAAACCTCACCTCACTCCTTGTTTTCAGCATTCATTCATTTCACGTGTTTTATTGTGAATTTCATCCCATATATATATATATATATATATATATATATATATATATATATATATATATATATACCCTTTGGATAACCTTTGGTTAGCTTCCGCCCGAATTGTTCATTCTGACGAAGGTCAAGCTTTCCACTCCACCTTAGACCTACAGTTTAACGTGGAACCATCAACAGCCCAGCGTCTTAACCACTAGGACACGTAGGGTACCCATTTATCTGCCAACCACTTTCTTTTATTATGTGTAATGACCACCTTAGACCTACAGTTTAACGTGGAACCATCAACAGCCCCAGCGTCTTAACCACTAGGACACGTAGGGTACCCATTTATCTGCCAACCACTTTCTTTTATTATGTGTAATGACCACCTTAGACCTACAGTTTAACGTGGAACCATCAACAGCCCAGCGTCTTAACCACTAGGACACGTAGGGTACCCATTTATCTGCCAACCACTTTCTTTTATTATGTGGAATGACCACCTTAGACCTACAGTTTAACTCCGAACCATCAACAGCCCCGCGTCTTAACCACTAGGACACGTAGGGTGCCCATTTATCTGCCAACCACTTTATTTTATTATGTGTAATGACCACCTTAGACCTACAGTTTAACGTTGAAACCGAATGTTATTTTTAAAATATAATTATGATATATTTCTTTATACCCTCTCGATTACATTAGTGACTAATGATGCGGGAAATTGAGTAAATGGAAATATTATTTTCTCGAAAACTATGGGTGATAGAAAACTTCTGAAACCATATTTGGAATCAATATCAAAAGTTCTATACGAATCACCAAATAATTTTCAAAGGAGAATAAGAGCATTAATTCTATTAGTGAAAATATAAAGATGCAATTACTCGTCCGTACCCGTTATAGCGGAATGGTACACGTCATAGCTCCACCCAGCTACATCGGCAGCCAATCACGACGAACATCTGGTCTTTTGGGCGGAGCTTGGCGAATGTGCATATAAAAGGGGATATTTTCAGTTGGGAGTAACAGTAGCTATTTTCGCATCAGTGAATAATCATTCCTCAACCATGGACCTGTACGTCTCCCCAGATTTGTATGAAGAAAGTGATACTGCAGCATTAACCGCAATTAGTCTTTTCAATGCGATTGATTGTGGCGAATTATTTTCGACGCAAACCGTAGAAGATATTTGCAGTGACGCTCCTTACAATCCGACGCAAGGGACTACCATAGAAATGTAAGTGTCCATAATTCGATTTTATATATATATGGAGAGTTGTAGTATTTCGTCAAATAGATACTAGTCAAAAATGTCAATCAATGTTATTTCCCCATCATGCTAAAATCGAAATTGGTAATCGAACCAAAGATATCTTCACATAATGGGGATCTGTCTGTATACTCTGTATATGTTTTAAAAGCATTATTCCTTTAAGGTCCGATGAGGATTTGACACGTGTTATACAATCTTTTGAAGAACCTCGGAATATGGATGATATACTGATCAGTCAGCAGTGTCACACATCCTCCACCATGGACCTGTACGTCTCCCCAGACTTGTATGAAGAACGTGATACTGCAGCATTAACCACAATTAGTCTTTTCAATGCGATTGATTGTGGCGAATTATTATTTTCAACGCAAACCGTAGAAGATATTTGCAGTGACGCTCCTTACAACCCGACGCAAGGGACTACCATAGAAATGTAAGTGTCTATAATTAGAATTTTATATATATATGGAGAGTTGTAGTATCTCGTCAAATAGATACTCGCCAAAAATGTCAATCAGTGTTATTTCCCCATTATGCTAAAATCGAAATTTTTATGGCGTTCACTCCTCGAACCAAAGATATCTTCACATAATGGGGATCTGTCTGTCTGTATACTCTGTATATGTTTTAAAAGCATTATTCCTTTAAGGTCCGATGAGGATTTGACACGAGTTATACAATCTTTTGAAGAATCTCGGAATAGGGAGGGTATACTGATCAGTCAACAATGTCACACCGAAATAATGTAAGTGTTTTTCGATCTTTTTGGGATAAGAAGACACAATATATTTTCATAAATTTATTAAATGAAAGAAATCAGTACAATAAACGAATATACCGTTACAAATATACGAACAAAAACATTATAATATACAACGAGTACGTACAATTGGAAAACGGTTTTTTATCTGTCTGCATACCATTTCATCGTTTCGGTGAGTGTGACACGGGTCAAATAAATTTAAAAAATTTATAAATTCTTTATCATTTGACATATGCATGAGAAATGAGACACAGTACATTCCGCAAACATTAGTAAAATATCCCTGCATACGAAATGGGTTCCATACAACTTCGGGAATATGTAACTGAGCGAGAAATTTTACAATAATAGGGTCACTCCAGGGTTGAGTACCGAGTGAATCAAAATAGTACAGGCGCTGTCTATTTTTAAAATAGACAGCGATCCAGTGAATCCCTTCATTACCGATGATGTCTGTGTTCACAATAAGACTACCGCATTCTCGCGTACTTGGCAAACTCAATGTTTCATTCTTCGCAAACACGCCGATAAATTTGGAACGTGTGACTCGCTCCATTACTTTCTGAAGTGTATTAGCATCCATTTTAAAAGTCAGTGATAACGCTTCTAAATCTATCTACTTCTATTAGGGCTTGCGATTCGAGATATACTAGTACACTAATAGGAGCGTCTATAGGCTTGGCGAATTCCAGCCGCACTGAGATGTTACCGCTCTGCTGTGGTGTTAAATGGGTATTTACGCTAGCAGATAAGTCAGGTGTAATGTCAAACGGATAAAGGTTAAATTGATCAATGAATTCTTCCTGCGTTACCCCATTACCAAGCTCATCACAATCACCTGCAATATGGGTCAGATTACTATAGGCTCTGGCACAAAGAGGTAACACAGCGTCTGATGAATAGTCCGTACCCATTGTTCCACCCAAAGCAGTGCCATTAACGTATAGAGTTATATTTTTAAGTCCGAAATTCTCGAATTTAAAGGCACTCTTTTTATATTTTCCATTCACCGAAGCGTGGTCCTGCATGCCGATTAATATCCTTTTAGGAAGATTTCCCAGGGCAATGTTTTCTATCTGCTTCGATGCCAACCCTGCAGGAACCGTATATAGTTTGATCTGCACTCTGTTAATAGGATATTTCACTGTAGCGTTTAGTAAATTTTTCTCAATTTCTAGTTGTTTTGGTGAACTTAATTTCACTCGCCGTACGCGGAGGTATGTGTCCATAATGTGAACCACAACGGACTTTGCACCCTCTTCTTGATTCGCATCCAGATTTAAGCAGATCTCAGGACTCGTGCGGGTGAGCTTTATTTTCATATCCACCCCGTTCACAAGCAACTTCTCCTGGAAAGTGAAATCTGTGTGCAACCGTCCAAAACACTCGTATATTTTCTTTTTAGAATTTTTAAATTTGTCCTTTATACTATTTTCATCTTTAGTTTGATAATATCCCTCCGCACTTAAAAAGGTAGCCTTCGCTTCTTTGGAAAAGTTGAGGACATTTTCCAAATAGGCTCGTAGATGATAGTACCCCGTGCCTGCCGATATGTTGGTCTGATTTAAATATACGTCACACTGGTTGAATATGGCGTGCAGAAAGTTTGTTTCAGGGTATACAGCATATTTGTCATCGCAGGCCGTTCCATCAGAATGGGCTATACGTAGCTTAGCGTACATGTGCACACAGCTTGGATCAAAAAAGTAAGGACCTGAGCTGGGTATCACGAATTCTATAGGTGCACTCGGTGAACTAATTGTGTTTAAAGGGTTAATTGTAATAAAGTCACTGTGCTCAATAGAAACTTGGGTTGGCGGGAGCTCAAAAAAGGACAGCTCCGATTTACAGCATTGTGAACTACATGGGTGGATGAAGCGTGCCATGGCGAAATAGTGACTCCTCTCTCGACAAGTGGTAAACAAACTATGATTCATGAGATCAATATCCTTAGCTTATATCAGTCAAAAAAGTGGTCAACCATAGGTTTCATTCGCTTACAGCATTTCTTTTTTGATAGCCTTTTACGTTTAATACCACGTGACCCCTTCTTCTTCCGGGGAGCCCTCTTCTTCTTCCCGCCACCACGCATTTTTCTCTTTGCATCTTTGATGATTTCGTTCCGTGTACGCTTTAAATGTTTTTTTAGAGCTTCTTTAGGTTTAGCCCCGGCCAATATGTCTTCTGCAGTGTTAAGGCCTGATTGTAGCGCTTTCCTTCCAAGGTATCTGGCACCCCTCTTCAGCAAAGGAACAGCCGTACGTAGTATGGATGAAAAAATGGATCCAAGTCCACTACCGCGCTGGTATCGCATCCCTCGATAGACGGTGAAAGGCTTTCTATCCATTATAACTCAGTGCGTCGAAAGTGTAGCTTCACTGTTAAGCTCCCGTTACCGAATGGGAAGTTTTCGCCCTCAATCGTTCTTATATATATTGTGATATTGGTTATTAAATTAGTTGCGACATTCACATAATGGGGCCTGTCATATGTAATACTCAAACTCCTTCCTCTATGGTTGGGGATGTGAGCAATGCGCAGCAGGCGTGCCTGGGTATCCCCAACAAACTGGTGCTCCACTATATTACTGTAAATATAGCACATGTCTGGGGACCTTTCAGCCAATTTCTCCATCTTCAATTGATACATTAATCTGGACAAGTTATACTGTGTCTCGTGAAATGTGTCTCTTTGGAAGGCTGCGCTATATCGGCCGTTGGTTAGAATTTTGAACTTTCTATGTTCTTTAAGACGTCTGTTAGTCTTTGATTTTAGGATTAGTGTATGTGCAGGGTTGTTTACGATTTCATATACTAAATCATTCGTAAGGTTTGAGTTTCTTAAACTCACGTTTAAGCCTCTCACAACATCCTCGGCCGAACCATATTGACCCGGCCCTAGTCTTACTTCTGTACTGTAATACCGTGTAATCTTAGTCCGAGCGATGCGCATAGTTTCATCCATAGCTACCCCAGCTTTTTCACACTCGTCAATGTCTCTAAGAATCGTAAAAACGGTTTCTTTATGTTCAATATTTAAAAAGACGGTGTCCAGCTGAATTTCGCATATCCCCACCTCATACGAATCACGACCCAATTCAATGTGCCCATGGAGTTCTGTTACAAAGTTGGCTAGCGTGTTGTTAGGGTGTACAGACAGGGACGAGGAGGACGGGAGTGTGACGTAGAAATGGTTAGGAGCCATGTTGCATACTATTTAAGCTTCATTATTGCATCAGCTTTTATATAGGTGTTGAAGCTTTCTGGGTACCCTAGCCATTTCACCAGGTACATTTTTCTCCTTCCTGAACCTTTGCTTCCTAAAATTTTCTCAATTTTAAACACATTTTTTTCTAAATTAAACGCAACTTTCTGCAATTCCTCGCGGTAAAAGCCTCCTGAGATTTCTTCCCCATTCAAATCTTCAATGTAATACATCATTATCTCACCTTTAGGTCTCACAGCCCTAACTTTAAAAATCTCGCGTGTCCATCCTTGCTCAAAACCCTTTGCGAATTTATTCCCCGAACGCGACAGCCTTACATAATCATTGATTTTGAAGCGCACAGAGTGTGGTGGTGGTGGTGGTGGTGATCCATCTCTTCTCGGGAGCGTACCTCTTTCTAAAACTTCGTTAGGTGTTGCCCCAATCGTGCGATGGTGTGAGCGGTTGTAGGATGATGCCAATGATTCCAGAATGTCTAGAAATCTGTATGTGTTTTTATGTGTAAAATAACGGTGCATGCGTTCCTTTATGGTGCGCTGAACTCTTTCAGCTAAAGAAGCCTTATGTATAGAATTGGTTGTGTAATAGCTGATATTAAACTCTGTCAACATATTCTGAAAAGCACGGCCTATAAACTCCTTCCCCATATCCGTACAAAAATAGCCAGGAACCCTGTTTTCTTTTAACATTAGCGTTTTGGTGGCTTTAGCAACTGTTTCAGGTGATTTATTTTTCAGAGGAACTAGCCACAGATATCTAGAGAACACGTCTATTATGAATAGAATGTAGCGGTAACCATCGTTATACACAGAATATCTTTGCATGTCTGTTAAATCTGCTTGCCAAATAGAATCAATCGAGGAAGCCGTTGTCTTGGCTGTTTTAAACCTTTTTCTCACAGGCTTATGAAGCGTATAAGCGTCCTGCTCCCTCAAAAATCTTTCAACATCTTTTTTTCCTACTCCGTAAACACTTCTGTACAGTCTATCTACGCCGCCGTAAGAGGATGGGGTAGAAATGTCATAATAGCGTTTAGTTAATACGTTAGCCATTTGCGTATTTTAGAGGCACGTGGGTAGGGTTGGTTTAACCTCTTCTTGCTCCTCTTCAAAGGTGTTACCGCCGGGGGTGACGGCGCCTTCAATTGTGTCACAGGCGTTGCATGTTCCAAGTCTTTTAACCTGTTCAGATTTCCTATCAACGTTTTAGGGACATTTATTTGTTGTAGTCTTGCTTTAATATGCTTCCATCCTGATGGTGATGGCCTATCCCACTTTCTCACCAGATCATGGACAATGTCTACGATATTCGATCCCTGTACCTTTGATCCTTCCACAATGATCTCCCCTGTATCGGTCCATTGTATGGCGGGATCCTCATTCAATAGATTATAAAGACTTAAGCCTTTACTCCTCAATGTAAGTGGGAGGGTATTTTTTAATACATGTTCGATATGTTGTGTGGCTAATCTTTTTGGTTGGTCAGCTGTGTCGCGGGTACAGATCCTATGTCGCCATCGTCCCCCGTGCTGTGCCTAATAACCACAGGAATCTCTGTAGGGCTCTTATAATTTTCGTACTCGTGAAGAAATTTCTGCAGAGCTTCTTGGTATAAGATTCTTTTCTCATCAGGTGTTTTTTCACTGTTTAATAGGGCTAACAATTCGCTTTCCATTCTTTTAAGTCTGCTTTTACGGGGATCTAGATCGTGTCTGGATTCTTTGCAGTGAGGCGTACACCTCGTGGGGAATCACTACCACTTTCTTCATTATATTAATCTAGTCAGTAAAGGACCCAAAACTGAAAATAAGATGGGGAGAAATGACCCTCCTGTTTGTACAATAATTCGCTTTTTCTTCGCTACAGTTTGGCTTTTACGAGCGAGTGCACGTATTATGTTCTTGTAGCGGCGTAGGCGAGCCTTCTGATGGGTTTTCATTGATACATTGCAATTTATAACGTTAAGACAGATTTCACAGATGCATTTTAAAAAGTCGGCATCGATATTTTTAATAAACATCTGCTGCATTGCCCGAGGCAGTCGATGATAGATTTTTATTAATTCACGGTATTTCTTTAGTCTCTTTGTCATTCTGGAATATACACCGTTTCAGGCTCGTTTGGAAATATATTCGTTCGCAGAAGCACTCTAAACGTGTTTCGCGGATGAAGGTCGCAAAGCAAATATCCGTAACGCGTGCTTGTAGCTTCTTTATAAACTTCCAAAAACTCCTTACGCTGATTCGGGAACATTTGATTGGCTAATACCCCAATTTGTGATACATCTCTACGTTGCGCGAATAAGACTAGATATTGCGTATTTAACGACACATCGCGCATGTATCTATTTTTGAAAAATAGATTCTGATTGATGAAGAACACGCTTATGTTAAGATGGTGGGAGAATACTGTAAATGTCTCGGCAAACGTTTTATCCATCTCCAACATGAGATCGTCAATTACAATGATTGTATGTTCATTTCCCTTTAACGAATTAACGTCATATACGCCTTTGTGGAACAAAATATCATCTTGGTACTCGTTGAACACTGATTGATACGTCGAATAGCACCATATAACTTTATGCACAAATTTCGAGAACATCTCCCCCTTTTCTTTAATGATTTTAAGCATAAACACAGTTTTACCACATCCTGTAGGTCCAGATATAATACATGTGGATGGGCTCGTGAATCTGAATTTTTCTACAGAGTCCATTTCTAACACGTCACACTCCTAAGTGAGTCATTTACAAAATATTACAAATTTTGAGTGCTGATCCTTATATTTCTTCTCCCACAGAACCGTGAATGACGATGAGGTAGAGCAGCCCATCATTACGGATGACCTCGACGACAGTGTAGTTGTGATCTCCTCCCCTGAACCCTCACCAGCGATACCGGTAACACGTCCAAAGCGGAGGTATGAGATACCCACGTCAGGTATAAAGCGACCGAAATACGCGTCTGTTGCAGCGGTAATAGATCCCCAACCCTCAACCTCTTACGCAACAACACCCCAGCAGCACCTAATATATCCCCTTATTCATCCGCCGCCCCCCTTCTGTTAAGTCACAATAATAGAGCCCCAACCATCAACCTCCTACGCAACAGGGCCCCCTCAGCAGCACCTTCCGCTAATATATCCACTAATTCATCCGCCCCCCGTTCTGTTGAGGATGGTATAACGTGGAATTGGTGCGATCCGCAGCCCCCACCCCAGCCTTGACTAGAAATCGGTTATAGAGTCAGGGTAGACCCTAGAGTCATGTATAGCAATGGTATTGAGCGCGGACTACGCCGGGTTGTAGAGCGTATTATAGAGTTTGCTCTTCAGAATCGTGACGAGCGTGAAGTCAGGACGAGTATGTCCTTTGGATTCGGGTCAGATGACGGTGATGTAGACGATTATTGGGTGATAGTGCCATTTAGACGTTTGGCGGCTGAAGATGTAGAATATATATTAGGGCGTATATGCAAGCCGCCCAAAGTAGTATAGCCTTCAATATGGACAACTTCACGGTAAATATTGACCATGTATACCGTGTTGCGGTCATAGTGCCATACCGTATACTCTTAACTTCAATTCTCAAGCTATTTATAGACGCATATAACGTATAAATATTTACTGTACAAAATACACGAACTCAAAAAATTTGGTTGCCTACAGTCGGAGCATGCGTAAACTAGCTGAAGACTGGAACTTGAATTTGACTGTAATATGGGTCCTGAAGAGTGAGAAGGGTAGAAAGGAAATGAATGTCCGCATAGTTGTTGTTTGGGTTGGATGATCGTCGTAGGACTGTGTATGTTTTTAAAAGCTGTTGAGAGATCGTACAAGGCCCCTACTTATTTTAGGATTGTCAGGGACAACGTATCTCCCCATCCGTAATATAAGGTGGCTTTAACGCGAGTTATGACAAAAGTCGAAAATATGGGAGACATCATGATTTGTGTAAGGGGTGCCTCGAGTTTGCGGATGATATAGTGAGACATTGTAAAGAATGTCACATGGTATGTTGAG
>JAJOZX010004433.1:0-120000 GCA_023014485.1 Bathynomus jamesi
GTGAGCTTTTCAATATTTCGAGAGGCTCCAATGGAAATCGTACATTTACCCACGATAAGGGCGCTCAGGCGCTAAAATTTCAAGTTCCCTTGCTCTTGGCTGGAATTATTACTACTTTTTTTAATACGCTGTATTTTAATTGCATACTCACTTATATGTCCTTTATTTGATAGTGAAAAATGAGAAACGAGTTAATTATTAGTTAATAAAAACAGTTTGTTTGGTAGACGGAATCTTTCAAAAACATGGGGTCCGTGGGAAAAAAATAAAAATAAAAGGGGTCCTTTGTGGTGAAAAGGTTGGGAACCACTGGTCTAATGTCTTCTTTTTTATATGGGGATGTTAGGACCGAGCAGCATTCCAACTTGGGTATTATCAGGGTTTTCAGTAGAGGAATCATTACATTTCTATTCCTTCGTTTAAAGCAGTGCTCTTCAACCTTTTTATGCTTACCGCCCACTTTTGTAACTTTTGAATCTCCGTATCGCACACCAAAATTAAAAATGCAAAAACTCCAACTAAAAGTTATATACCCTGCATAAAACAATAAAATTAATTGCAATTACCTTTAGATTAATGAGATCCTTCGCCCACTAGTGGGCGGTACCGCCCAGGTTGAAGAGCACTGATTTAAAGGTTCTCAATATCTGACCCGTTATTCTCTTTGCTCTGTTTACTGCTATCTTATTTTGTGTTTTAAATTTCGCATCATCTGTCATTACAACCCCTAAATCTTTTGCTCTGGAATTTCTCTGAATTTCCTGCCCATTTGGGGTATAATATTCCATGGATTTTAGGTCTTCTTTTTTTCCGTACCATAATGGCTGAAATTTCTCGGTGTTAAACTTCATATTGTTGTCTTCCGTCCACCTATAGATTTTGTTTATGGCGGTTTGTAGAGATCCTGTGTCTTCTGGGTTTCTTATTTTTCTACTGATCTTTGTGTCATCCGCAAAGGATGTTACTGTGCTGTCTCTGGTAACGTCCTCATCTATGTCAGTTAGCATGATTATGAAGAGTAGTGGAGCTAATACTGTTCCTTGTGGTACCGAGCTGAGGACCTCTGATTCTGATGAAGATGCTCCTTGTACTGTAACGACTTGCCTCCGCTCACTAAGGAGATTATATATCCATTTCCCTACTTTTCCTGTTATTCCCATATACTTCAGTTTATGTATTATGATTCCGTGGTCACGCTTGTCGAACGCTTTAGCAAAGTCTGTGTATAGTACATCATAGTTTTCATTACTTTCAAGTGAATCAATAATGTTGTTGTAGTGTTCCATTAGTTGTGATAGGCATAATCTGCCTGACCGAAACCCGTGTTGGTTATCATTGAATTTTTTCTGAGTTTCCAAAAAGTCAGATTTTCTGTCTAACTATTCTTTCAAATATTTTAGTGAGATGAGATGTAAGCGATACTGGCCTATAGTTTTTGACCTCGGATCGATCTCCTTTATATATTGGGACTATGTTCGCGCTCTTCAGGATCCCCGGTATTTCTCCCGTGTCTAATGATCGTCTCCATATCCAATATAGGGGCTCAGCTATTGCATTCTTGCAGTTGTTGATCAGTGTGGCATTCCATTTATCCGGTCCTGCCGCTGAATGTGGTTTTAGTTTCCCTATGGCTTGTGTAATATCATCCGTCGTAAAGTCGAAATTCGTTATACTTTCCCCTTGTGGTTCTTCTTCAAAGAACGCGTTTCTATCGCATATCAATTTGTCAGTTTTTGGGATACTGAAAGATGATTCATACTGAGCTCTTAATATTTCAAATACTTCTGTTAGATCATCAGATAAATCACTGTTCTCATTTTTTAAAGGTTCGATAGTCGCATGGTTTTTCGACTTTCTTTTTGCGAAATTATAGAAGTACTTTGAGTTAGCCTTTATCACTTCTATAGCGTCATCTTCTTTTTCTGTATGCTTCTCGATTAGTTCCTGTAAGACGACATCGATACTTTGTACTTTATCATTTAATATTTTTCTGATGTTGTTATCTTTACAATTACTTGATTTTGCAGTCATTCTTTTTCTCTTTCGGAACAATGCCTTCTTTTGTCTTTCGAACATGCTTCTCTTTCCTCTTTGTTGTATCTTTGGGACATGTTTTTCCACAATTTCTAACGTCTTCTCCTCTAACTTCATTAGCATCTCTTCCGTTGTCTTGGCCTCGAAAATGGTTTTCCAATCTATTACTTCCATGCTGGATGACACATCTTCCCAGTTTATAGCTTTGGAGTGAAAATTAAAAATTTCGAATTTGCTTCTTTCTGTTGTGCGTGTTCTTTCCTTTCCTGTTACCTTTATATTAGTTGTTATTTCAATGATGTTGTGGTCTGATATCATAGTTGAGGATATTTCTACATTATCAATTAGACTACTGTTGTTTGTGAATACCAAATTTAGGCAGTTGTTTTTTCTTGTTTTCTGTTATTTCTTGCGTTAACATAAATTCATCAGCTAAAGCTAGTAGCATTTTTACCTGCTCCTGGTCTTCTTGTGTGGCCCCCTTGTCCTGGTGTATACATATATTTTTTCCTATCCTTTTATATTTCATGAATGGGAAATTAAAATTACCACAGAGAAAAATATTTGGGGTTGGAGAGTGTAGATCTTTTACTAAGTTTCTTACCTCTGTAATGGAGTCTGAAAATTTTGAGGTTGGCGTGTTTGGGGGTCTGTACATTACAATTAGTATCATATTTAATTTTTAAATTTTGGCTGCTACACATTCTACGTAGTTGTTTGAGGTACTTATAGCCATTTCTGTTATGTGCCTTTCGCGTGTGTAAATAGCACATCATCCTTTACGTCTCACTATTCTGTCGGCTCGGAGGATGTTATAGTTGTCAATTTGTATTTCTTTTTTGTCAATACAGGACTCACAATTTTCACAGTTCGCCTGGCAGTCCTTTAGATGAGTTTCCGTCAAATTCCGTGAGACATGCAAAGTCTGCTCCGGCTTCTTGCATGAGTCCTTTCAGGTATACAACTTTGTTCGTGGAATGGTTTGATTTAAGGCCCTGTATGTTGGCTAGGATTATTTTTACTTTTTCTCTTTCTTTTCGCATACAGGTGGTTCCGATTTGTTTTCCAATGGGGATGCCGGTTTCGTTGCCTTGTGGTCCTCCAAGAATTTACATCTTTTTATCTTTGTTAGCGCGGCTAACATCATGAAAAAGGAAAACTATAGTGTTTCTCATTTATCATTACTTATTCCGACTTTAGTGGATTTAATTTTTCGCAGAAGAGTTCCTTGTTCCATGCACGGTCTGTATGTAACATAAAAGTTTCTCAGGGGACCATTCTGAGTTCTATCCCATGTACTGTATGTTACAGGGAATCTGTGCAACTAGGGATTTCATGAAATCCCTAAATGTTCAGGGATTTCATGTAAGGTTAAGTCGTGATATTTTCGTTAGTTTTAACGAAAATATCACGACTTAACCTAATCATTTGTCAAGGGCGTACAGTTGACCTAACCTGCATTCAATAATTTTTCTGTAGGTTTACCGAAAATATCGTGACTTAACCTTACATGACATCCCTGAACATTTTAGGGACTTCATTCGCCTCGTCAGGGAATGATTCAGATTCATTTCCTGACGAGGTGTATTGTTGAATACGCGAAAGACATTGGAATAACGTTTTCTTCCTTATGGGTTTGCATTATATATATATATATATAAGCGATTTAAAAATGTTAATGCAGTAAATTATGCAAAAATAAGCAAAGAAAATGAAAATTTTAGTGTTAGTCGGTTTCGTGTTTTTTTAACACATGATTAAATGCATTAATAGATAAACACGAAAGCGCTTAGTAGTTACAAACTTTGACTTTCGTTGTTCATGTAAGTTATATATATATATATATATGTGTGTGGTGTGTGTGTGTGTGTGTGTGTGTGTGTGTGTGTGTGTACGCAACTCGGCATAAGTGAAGTCGAGTGTGTGATAAATCACAGATACTGTATGGTGGAATAAAAAAAAATTTTTGTGCGGTAACACCTTTGGTACCTCGGAACATTAAAAAAAATATAAAAATCTAGAAACATTTTTACCCTAGTTACGCTAGGGTAGTTAGTTAAGGTTTGGTTAGATTAGGTTAGGCTAGATTAGCAAATGCCTCAGTATTTAATGACTGAAGAAAAACCACCCTTCGAGCCCTAAATTGCGTGCGAAACACTCATCACGCCTTTTTCCGTTTGATGGTCCTTAGGCTAGGTTAGGTTATATTAGTTTTTTAGATGTATGGATTTTTAAAAAGTTGATACCTCGCTTTTGCGGAGATGCGCACAGGTGTGTATGCTTAAGTATGATATATATATATCTCACCTCACCAAAATATTTGAAAGAATAGTAAGAGAGAAAATCTATGACTTCTTGGAGACATTGGAAAGATTCAACGAAAATCAACACGGATTCCGATCAGGAAGATCATGCCTATCACAACTTATAGAGCATTATAACAATGTCTTAGATGCACTTGAAGGCAATGAAAACTATGATGTCATATAACGGATTTTAATAAAGCTTTCGACAAATGCGATCATGGAATAATAGCACATAAAATGAAACATATGGGAATAACAGGCAAAATGGGAAAATGGATCTACAACTTCCTCAGAAAACGACTACAGGCAGTAAAAATTTAAGGCGTATCATCATCAGGATCAAAAGTACGCATCTCAGTACCACAAGGTACAGTGCTGGCTCCACTCCTGTTCATTATCATGCTAACAGACATATACAGTGGAGTTAACAGCAATAGTATAGTAAAATCATTTGCGGACGATACAAAGATCAGCAGAAAATCAGCGATGTAAATGAAGTGGAGGCCTTGCAGAGGGACACAAAATATACAAATGGTCAGAAGACAACAATATGACATTTAACACCGAGAAATTTCAGCTCTTGAGATATGGTAGAAATGAGGAAATTAAACAGACTGCATATTATGCTCCAGATAGACAAGAAATTCAGAGAAGCATGAAAGTCGTCGACTTGGGGGTAATAAATGACCGATGCTGCCAAATTCGAGACACAAAATCATATAGCAATAAACAAAGCAAAAAGAGTCGCGGGACAGGTACTAAGAACGTTCAAAAGAAGGGACAAGAGTGACGGTCCAGGGGTGGCCAAGTTTCCTGGACCCAAGAGCCACATACGACGTTTTTCAGATGTACGAGAGCCGCAAAATATTTTAAAAAGAATTTAATTATTAAAAACATGTACATATACATATTTATACTCACATTATTAAATTGTTTAATTACTGCTTGTAGAAGGCTTAGTTTGGGTCTTCATTTTGGCTGTTAATGCTTTAAAGTCTGGCTGATGTGATGTTAAGGCGGTATGAAGAAGCTCAGTCAGGTGTTCGTTAGGTAGGGCAGCACGATGTTTTGACTTTACAAACTTCATCACCGAGAAGAATGCTTCACAGCAGTAAGTTGTCCCAAAAACTGAGATAAGTCGGAAACTGGTTTTCCTGAGGTGAGGATACTTTGTCTCTGGTACTTGCTTCCAAAACTCAACTGCAGATAAACTTTTATGTATCACCTTTAAACCCACGTCCTCCTGTAGCTCCAAAAGTTCTGTTTGTATTGAAGCAGCTTCCGTAACAAAAGGTGGGGTAACAGGACAGCCATCGTTGACGACATCAATCAGGAAAGGATTTACAAGAGATTCGAAGCATGGTTTTAGTTTCTTTAGTTCATCAAACCTGAACTGAAAATCATCAATTAGTCCTTCTAATTTATCTTTGCATTCCTCCAACTTACTATCTTTTATTTCAATATCAGGAAAAGTGTTTGCTCGGTTTTTCAGGTGGGGAAAGTGGTCAAATTTTTTGGTTACTAGATCTTTTTGGAAGAGCTTTATTTTATTCTGGAAACTGAAAACTGTCTGTGTAAAGTCAGAAATGACCTTATCCTTTCCCTGAAGTGCCAAATTTAGATTTTGAAGGTGTTGTATTACATCAGTAAAAAGCATTAGATCCTGCACCCATTCGGATCTTCTAGTTGTGGGTATGACTTTCCCTTTTCTTTCAAGAAATCAATGATAGGCTCCAACAGTGCAACAAACCTATTCAGGAGATTACTAGTTGATAACCACCTTACAATACAGTAGAATGAAAGGTCGTCTGGCTTATCTTGAAGATCCAGCTCCTCGATAAAATTTCTAAACGCTCGGCGCGTTTTTGCATTTGAACGAATGAAATTCACAATTTCTAGAACACATTTCATAACACTGTCATACCTAAAGTACTTGCTTACCAAATGACCACGGTGAATGATACAGTGAATAAAGAGATACACAGGATACTTGGGATCGCGTGTCAAGAGCCCAACTAGGCCTACATTTTGTTCTACCATAGCTGTGGCTCCATCTGTTGCAACACTGACAAGTTTATTCAATGGTACTTGAGCATTTGATAATGCCTCGTCAAGTGCGTTCTTTATGTCAACCCCTCTGGTGGTTTCTCTTAGGGTCATTAAGTCCAAGAGTTCTTCTTTCACATTTCCATCGCCAGTAACATAACGAACAAATATCGCCAGTTGCAACGAGCATGTAATTTCAGCACTGATCTGGGAAATACGTCTCTCCGTAGTGTGGCGGGAAATATAAATACTTGCTATTTGTTCTCGAAGCTTTGTGTTATCTGGAGAGAGAATTGCAGTAACATCGGCAATATTCTTCTTCACAAATTCTCCACTACTGTAGGGAAGTTGAGCACGAGCAGTATTCCATGCCATAACAAAACTAGCTTCAGTAGTTAAGTCAGCTATCTTACACAATGATGAAAGTACAGTTTGTTGGGCAACTAGGCTAGATTTCAACATTGTTAACGTAGTCTTCCGCAATTCTGATTTGGGAGGAAATTCCGTAATAAAATTTTTATGGTTAGTTTCACGATGACGCTTTAAATTACTGGCTTTAAAGTGATTGAGTGCCACGTGGCAGATAAGACACACAGGTTTACCACCCTTAACAGTAAAAGCAAAGCTCTTCTCCCACTCCTGTTTAAAAACTCTATTTTCTTCTTCATATTTCCGTTTCTTACACTTAGTCTACTTAGTCATTTTAATTAACTAAGAGGTTGTATAACTTTCACTTGTATAGCTGAGAAAAATAGCCACTATTTGATCTACGAAGCCAATTTTAAAACACACTCACTCGTTACTACACGCGGCCCGCAGGGTAGCTCGAGCGGTACTGGACACTGGTGAGTGGCGATTGGTGTTAATTACATAATTATCCCGCTTAGTGCCTGTCACGCAAAAGAAATTGTCGTACGCATGACGCATTTTATTGTCAATTCAATTTTTCCTTGTTTTTTTTCATATTTTTTTTATTATGTGAAAAAAAATTATATTTGTATTATGAATTTTGTCTTTTATAGTAATTACAATAAAAACCAAAATTGTCTCGCGAGCCGCAGTTAACAACCTCGAGAGCCGCATGCGGCTCGCGAGCCGGGGTTTGGCCACCGTTGGGTCACAAGACAGTAATGATTCCCCTGCTGAGAACACTGATCAAACCAAAACTTGAATACCGCTCAGTTTTGACGTCCCCATATAAAAAGGAAGAAATTAATAAACTAGAAGAAACGCAGAGACATTTTACAGCCAAGATTGATGGCTGCAAAGAACTCAACTACTGGGAAAGACTACGTAGTAAACTAAATCTGTACTCCCTGGAAAAAAGAAGAGAGAGGTATACCATAATCTTCATATGGAAAATGATCGGAAAACTGGTACCAAATCTCAAACTAAACCCAATTACCATCCAAACAACGCTGGAAAATAGGAAAGGCAGAATGTGTAGTGCTCCCAAATTAAAGGCCCGACAAGGGACCTCCTCACCACTGAAGGAAAATAGCTTGGTTGTCAGGGGGCCAAGAATTTTCAACCAGCTTCCAAAGAACCTCAGAAACGTTACAGGGGTCAAAGTTAAAGTCTTCAAGAGAAGACTAGATGCCTGGCTCAGGACGGTACCAGATGAGCCGGGTGTACCTGGTTATGTAGGGTGTAGAGCGCAAGACAGCAACTCGCTCCTCCACGAAGCCAGGACTAGAGGCGGGGCCACCAGCTTGACCTTCGTGTGAAGAGAGACCGACGCACGGAACCCTAACAAGGTTAACAAAGTGTATATTAGGGTGGCCCACTTTTCAATTTTTTTTAAAAGTATAGGTTATCGTAGTTTTTCCCATTATTCGGCACTACACTAGCACATTGGTACCATTTTTACAAAAATTGATCAATATTTAGGGGTCTCGCATCGACCTTGAAATTACGAGGTTTTTTTAAAAATGCGTACTTTTTAACTTTTTACTGAATCAAGATAAATCATTAAGTAGGGATGTTTCCTGAATCCTCTTGATGAGAGAAGTCGTTTGGTGTGCCTTCCAATGTCATACGACTAACGGTTTAAAAGTTGTGCCTGTATACAGGTAATACCAATGTGCTAGTATAGTGCCAAATAATGGGAAAAACCACGATCACCTATACTTTTAAAAAAAATCAGCAAATAGCAGACAAATAAGGAAGAAAGAAACAATAACTTAAACAATCACTTTTGCATTGTATTGACCACTATCACACGTCACTGGCTGCAACGTTGTCCCTCTGTGCTATGTCATCGTGGCGAGTGATGACTTCTTGAAGTCGCCGAGCTCTTTCCGGTTCTTTTCCACCACTTGCAGAAGATCCTGCAGCTGTGCCTCGTCCTTTGTGACCGTGTTCGCATAGTCTTGTATCAGTTGGACTCCTCTTTCAGCGACGTCATTGGTGACCTGGAGATTAGAGATCACATCCTTCAGACGACAAAAGTCCTCGTTCTCGTCCCACTTATCAGTTGGCAGGGTGAACCACGAAGACCCATACATCTTCAGACCTGCAAATAAGAACCAGGAGGACTCGTCGATTAGGTCGGGGAGTAGCGTCATCTCGTCGACTGAGACGTTCTCGTATGTGAAGTCTTTGGGTACAGGGAGGTGGGACAGCTTCTCTGCCATCTGTTGCTTCACAGTGCCATCCACCTTGTTGCTGCATAGAGCGAAGATGACGGTCTGAGGCCTCAGATACCAGAAGTGCCGCCTCATCACTGCCAGTGACGCTTCTGCCACCTCGCGGTCCACTGCCCTATACCTCAGAAAACGCTGGTATAGTACCAGGTCATTCAACGGCGCATCAGCTGCTACAGGGGCCGCCAACCAAGCTGGTACGTACAGAAGAGCGATGAACACCACGATCCTGTGCAGTTTGTCGACCAGCTCGGCGTCGAGCTCCAGCTGCCTACTGACGCTATCGATGAATACTATACACAATACGCACCTGATTATTGGACATGCGGAAACGATCAGCCACTTCCATGACAGCAGGTGCATTAAGGATGCGGCGAGGAAGATTGACAGACACACTTGGCTCTTTCGGCAGGGGGAACGCTAGTTCTGTCTCCGACTCTTCTGACATGCCAGTATCATCATTCTCCTTGGCCTCATCTCCGGTTTCGTATGCACACTTTGAGGTTTGCGGCTCCTGGCGAGGACGTTTTCTTCCTTCCTGTAGCTTTCTTTTTCCAGCGAAAACTTTATCATTCCCGCTCATCGTTGCCACCCGAGGACCACGTTGATCGAGGTAGAAGTCAATGTCTTCTTTCTTGTCCTTGTCGGACAGCAGTCGATTCTTCTTTATATCTTCGACAGCGTCAGATGCTCCGATATCCCACAGCTTGTCCACACTGTCCGAAAACTTCTGCCGTTTTCCTCCGGCGTCAGTTTCTCGTTTTCTGCTCTTTTGGAGTAAGTGCCACTCTTTCCACAATGCCTCTAGCTTCCGTTCGCAGTTGAGCTTTGTGATTGTTTTAATGCGGGCCATGTTCCAAAACTTTAAGACGTTGTTTACGGTTTCTTTGAATGCGTCTTTCCTGTTAGCAGTGTACTGGATAACACTGAAGAAGTATTGCAAAACCTGCCGTGTTGTTGGCAATTTGCTACTACTGATGGAGGACGACGGTTGGCCAACTAAAAAAATTTCCGAGGCCGATCTTAGAGAAGGTAGCGATGTTATTTTCGCCTTTCCTTTTGATGACTCTCTATTTGTAGCTTCAAGAGTTCTTCCAGTTATGGTTGCCATCGATTTGTCCATGACAAAGGATGAGGAACTCAGACAGAATTTCAAAATGTTATGATCTGCAAAAAAAGAAATAGGTTAGGTACCTGGCACAAGCATAGTGCATTTTCTAATTACCTATATACATTATACATTCCGCCCCGGTATGGTGACTCATTTTTTTGAAAAGTATAGGTGATCGTGGTTTTTCCCATTATTTGGCACTATACTAGCACATTGGTATTACCTGTATACAGACACAACCTTTAAACCGTTAGTCGTATGACATTGGCAGGCACACCAAACGACTTCTCTCATCAAGAGGATTCAGAAAACATCCCTACTTAATGATTTATCTTGATTCAGTAAAAGGTTAAAAAGTACGCATTTTTAAAAAAAAACTAGTAATTTCAAGGTCGATGCGAGACCCCTAAATATTGATTAATTTTTGTAAAAATGGTACCAATGTGCTAGTATAGTGCCAAATAATAAAAAAAAACATGATTACCTATACTTTTCAAAAAAAATTGAAAAGTGGGCCACCCTAGTGTGTGTGTATATATATATATATATATATATATATATATATATATATATAATATATATATATATATATATAATATATATTTATATATATATATATATATATATGTTCCACTTTATTATAAAAAGTATTTACCATTTATTTAAAGAATCTACAAAAAAAAAAACAATTTTAATGTATGAAAATGTGGATTTTGTTTTAACAACTGTTTGAAGAGATGATTTGGGGTAAAATCTATCCTGAAATTTGCTGAACTGAAGTACCACAAATAGCGCCTTTACTCTCTATTATGGTTTTGATTTAGTGGGAATATTTTAATGACTGTGAGGAGAGTAACAAATACAAATACTTATAAATTTATAATTGCAAGGAAGTAGAGAGAGAGAAAGAGAGAGAGAGAGAGAGAGAGAGAGAGAGACTTATACAGAAAAGCCTGTTCGGATAGAATCATATTTTGAGTTGTTTATGATATACGAGTCTTATACGTAGTGCTACAAAGTAGTTTCAAGTGTAATCTTCGAGCATAGTTTGTTTCAGGATGCTTAAACTACACTGTAAAGCCACGGATGACACGACTAAAGACTCTATTAAGACAAAACAGTCATAAACAAACAAAGCATCGTGTATATACCTTTTTCCTTTGTGAAGAGCCGAAGAGGGCTTTCTGATTAGGCTTAACTTTGATTCAGGAGTGTGACAAGGAATGACTGAATTAGCGATGCTTTACGACTCCTCTGAGGATAGGATAGGATGAGGCAGGATCGCATTTTATGCAATCACATGGAATCCTTTTGGGTATTTTCGAGTCCTTTGGAGTCTCTCCCAGATGGGAGTGATCGGCAAGATTTATCAAAGTGGTTAACGTTTCTCCGCTCGTTATTTATGCTATGAAAATTCGATTATGTGAACTTAAATATTAATTATGTTCGGTTTTACACACACTCTCTCTCTATTTGTTTGCATGTCTATCTATTGGCTTAAAATCATTCTCTTAATACAGATTTTAATGGTGGACTACAATCATAGTAATGATGTACATTAATAAAACGAAGCATTTTTGTTCATTTTCATCACATTTTCTCTTTTTCTTTTCAGTGGACAAAACTGAGTATATCTGTTTATCTCACAAAAACTTAAAAGACTGAGAGTAACAAACATATGTGAAGCCGAACATGTTGGAAGTAACTTAAGAAACCCTTTAGAGGATCTGATAATATATATATATATATACACACACACACACACAAACACTTTAGAGGATCTGATAATATATATATATGTATATATATATATATATATATATATATATATAATATATATATATATATATGGACTATATACGCATGATTATGTAGAATTACAAAATTACTCACAACAGGATTCGTACAATGGTCAGCGCCCTCAACTTCTACTCAAGAGGTGCTGGGTTCGAATTATGGTGTAGGTAATTCTGCATATATATATATATATATATATATATATATATATATATACAGGGTGTCCCAGAATTAACTATCTATTTCAATGAAATCGGACAAATTTTTTAAAAACACACTTTTATTTATGTTTATCATGTTTAATGTGTTAAAAATGTATAAATTTCTAAATTTTTTTCATAATTTTATTTTCATAATTTTTTCATTATCTGGTCCAATGAAAGACCGTCTGAAGTCATAGAATGGCAAAGAGACTCTCCAAAAGTTAACGTGTGGCTTGGAATGACCAAATCCAAAATTTATGGTGCTCCATCTTGTTGAAACACAACATTATCAAGAATGCCATCATCAAGAAGCTGTGGTTCGAGAAACTGCTGAAGCATATCAAGGTAGACGGTACCTGTTACAGTTGCTTCCGCAAAGAAGAATGGGCCATAAATTTTGGATTTGGTTATTCCAAGCCACACGTTAACTTTTGGAGAGTCTCTTTGCCATTCTATGACTTCAGACGGTCTTTCATTGGACCAGATAATGAAAAAATTATGAAAATAAAATTATGAAAAAAATTTAGAAATTTACACATTTTTAACACATATTAAACATGATAAACATAAATAAAAGTGTGTTTTTAAAAAATTTGTCCGATTTCATTGAAATAGATAGTTAATTCTGGGACACCCTGTATATATATATATATATATAGTGCATGCATACTGAAATTCTTATGGAAATCCGTTCTTACTTAAACTGCCTCTGTTGTTTGTTGATTGTGCAATAATATCATCGGTGAAAATGCATCAACCATACCATTACTGAACGTTGAGCAAGAAGCCCATATTTTATATCGCATTCATGAACCATACCATAAACTTATTACGCCTGCATACCCAATCTTGCTCTATGCATCTTGCATAATGCAACCATTGTATTGGAACATATACACGTTCCTTAACTTGACTGCTACTTTAACTCGTACATCTGGCACTGAATCAACAAAAGAAATTATTAAAAAAAATTGAATATAAAATACTCTCGGGTTTTATTTATGGGGTCGGTCGAAATTTTATTATAACGTTTGATTATTGCATCTGAAGTTTCGTCCGAACTTCAGAGAACAATAATCTCCCCGCAAATCATATCCAAGACCTATTTAACTCTGCGAGTCGTTCGTCCAAGGCGAAGTTGAAAAGAAGAAAAATTTGTGTTGTCGTTAAAACGGTTCGAGGAGAGGGGGGGGGATTGGGGTCTTCCGTTACGTCATCGGTTGAGCGATGTCTATCATGCGTGAAGCAGCTACGAAGATACATAAATAAGTTTGCAAATGTATCTCCTTTCCTCTTTCCCACAGGGATTCGACTCAATTTCATAAATATGCGTCGCCGTATTATAATTTTCCATTGAGGCGAGCGAATATTTATGAACCGGTCATGAATCAGATCCTAATGAAGCCCTGAGAGGGGACTAAGGCGAAAGAGAGTGCAATGTTGCTGAGACAATGGTTGCAGGGGGAGCATAAATCTTGCTAGGGGAGGAGGCACTACCAATAAAAAAGAAGTAGAGAAGGTGGCATAAATAAAGGGGAAGTAAAAAAAAGAACGCCAATAACATCCTTTTCCTATTATAAAAACAAAAACGAAACGAACAATGAGAATGAATCTATTATTCGTTCCTATTAAGAGTCGTGTGTCTCAAATCAAGAACTTTGAATAAATTGACGTGTCTTTCAAAGTTCATAAGGAAAAACGATCTTCAAGAACGTCATCGTTTACTGAAAATAAAACGTTATTTTTGTGTCGAGTAACGTTCGAATAAAAAGGATTACGTTACAATTATTACTGTAATAATTAATAATCTTCAGCCAAAGATTTCATTTCAGCTGTTTTTACCCGAGTTACACGATCAACTTTAGGGCAATAAAAAATTTGTGAGGAGTGCCAGAAACTGGTACGGCGCTCATGCCAGACAAACACGGCCCATTGAGCTAATTCCTGGATTATTTTTACCAGTATCATCTGGATTCAAATCCCCGATCTCAGTTCCTTCAATTCGCTTATAGGGAAACGGAGTTACCCACTCAATTAAGAACGCTGACAAACCCGCCAGTGTAGCGCAATGGTAAAATGTCGGGCTGTAAATAGGAAGGTCCTGGGTTCGAGACTCGAGCCGAAATTCAGATTCATCGATTAAGGGTCTAGTTGTTGAGGTATTGGTTCGGATCCCACGTAAAGCTGTAGGTCCCCTCCGTCACATGACCTTAAAAGTTATGAAGGTTAGAAGACTCCAAACATGATCATCATCATTATTATTATTATTATTATTATCAAAGAGAGTATGGAGAAAGTGAAGGCGAATTGAGCAATTATTATTTATTTTTAGTGAAGTTACCCTAAAAATTATTAATTAAAGAAAAGAAAAGATTTAATTCAGGTTTCCATTGAAGTTTAATCAAGGAAAAAAGTGAAAATTGATGATCGTTTTTCTTCAACATGTCGTTAACTCTATTTACTGTATGTAATGAAATTTTAATTTAATTTTATTATAGGATGTTTCAATTCGACGTCACTGTAAGTATTTTCGAGCTACGTCCTATTCAGTGACGTAACACCGCCTCCCGTCGATCAGCGAAATTAAGCGACATTGGGTATGGAGTTGTGGTTGAATGGAGGACCATCCTCCGTGTCCACATTATGTAGCGACCCGTGGATCGGGTCCCACGTAAAGCAGTAGTTTTACTCCGTCATGACCTTAGATGTTACGAAGGAGGTTAAACAACGACAGAGTAACATGTAAGTAATCTATGAGTACTATTATTAAGTATTAATACTATTTATTCACCTCAATAAATAATAAATGCATAATTCCACATTTTAGAAGTCTCTCTCTCTCTCTCTCTCTCTCTCTATAGTTTCTTATGATTTTTAACATGTATATATATATATATATATGTGTGTGTGTGTGTGTGTTGTGTGTGTGTGTGTGTGTGGGTGGGTGTGTTAAAAAATCATAAGAAACTATAAATATAAATAAATATAAATAAATAAATAAATAATATAGAAATAAATAAATAAATAGAAAAGACGGTCTATGGAAAAGGTTTGAGCTTACAGATTCATTCATTACAGCTCCACGCATGAAATTTCTTCTCATCTCCGTTACACGAGCGATCGCTCCGCAATTAAGAACAACAGCAAGAATAAGAAGAAGAAAAGGAAGAACGAAACGTTAAATTCTGAAATTTTGGATATGGAATCGGCTTTAAAATCGTCGTTTCGAAAGGGAGAAACGTTTCCGATGACAGAAGGAATTATCGGGATTTAGGGAATTAAACGGGAATCGGAATAATCGGGAATGAGAACAAGAATGGAATTGTCGTTAGACTGTTAGAACGATTAGGAAGACGTATGACATCGAGAGGGAGGGATAATAATGATCTCTATTAACGCTTAACGCTATCGTTTGCATTCACACAAATGTTGAGAAATAATTTTTTTCAACCGTTATTTTACATCATAGACAAATGAATTAACGAAATATCAACGTCCGTGGATGTTTTCATTCAGATCCATTTTTTTCTTTTGGAATATACGTTAATTTAGATTCCGGTTTAATGTTGATGCATAATTTGAAAAATGGACTTACCAAAAAAGTCAATAAACAAAACGTCCGTGTACCCAACACATGAATATACTCGTATATAAAGTTAAAGACAGGTTCTGCTTCAGGGATAACTGCAGGCCTACTTAAAAGAATTCAGCGTGGCCTATTGCATTGTTTTTTCTGGAAATGATATCTTTTATTGTATGCAAATTAATTTTTATTATTGTTTAGTAACAACAAATTGTTTAATTCAACTCAGAAATATAATTTTAATAATAATTATAGGGTTACGTAGACCCCACACTAGTCGCTATGTGAGCAGTACCAATGGCCTTCTACGATTAAAATGATTTTAACAACGTATTTGAAACTATTTTAGCCAAATTAGATCCTAAATAAATGTGACAGTTCACGTTTGACAAGAATTAAAATATATACTTTTACCTTTATTCACATTTGACATAAGAATTAAATATATATTTTTACCTTGTTTCTCTCTACCAAAGTTTGCGAATGATTCTTTCCTCGCATAGGTGAAAAGAAATGCACCTGACATTGATTGAAATTTGATTATTTTATTCATTCTGTTTTATTTCACCGTGTTTCAACATGTCAATAACATGTACAATAAACGTTTTAACCTTTTCCTTTATATAAGAAAAAAGCTAAATATTTTTAAATTAAGTTATATTATATATAATTATATATATATATATATATAATATATATATCGGTGGAATCGGTCGTTTTTAGCAATGTGTCGGAATCGGTAAAATTTAACCGATTCTCCAATTCCGCTACCGATTCTTGTAAAATCAGTTCGATAGAATTTGGTAATGTTTTTACATTATAATTTAAGAATATCTGATTTTGAGTACTACTGTAGATATATAAAATAATGAAAGCAAAGTAACTTATCTTGAATGCTTAGTTCTAATGTTCACCAGAGCCACCAATAACCACATTTATAAAGAAGTAAATAATTTATTTAAAATAAAGAAATTAAAAGTTATTAAATTTCTTATCCTTTATTAAATTTTCCTAAATCATGAATAATCTAATCAACTCAGTTATTTTCATTCTAAAGTTGACTGAATAAATAAAAAAAAAGATGCATGGGATATATATATATAATATATATATATATATATATATTACAGTCAAAGTGTGTAACCAGCCCTTTACGTGTAACACGCCCTTTACGCGAAAAGATAGAAGACGTCGTCGCGAATAATTTGATGGAAACATCGAACAAATTCGTTCACTACAAAAAAGTTTAGAGCAAAGTTTATGTGGCCAAAATGTTGTTCAGCTGAGTAAGGCGATTGTCCGCGTGACGCTGGGCGGGGCTTATTTGTTGAGAGTTCTGAGCTCCGCCTAATAGATCTATTTTACAATTTGCGCATGTAGTCAGCCCACGTTTGTACAAAATTTGATATTCTCGTGAAATCGAAGATAAGCAAATCAGTCCATAAATTTACCAAACTACCACAGCCACAAAAATTTTGAGCTTCTTATCCAAAACCAGAGAAACCAAATTTCTGAAGATGCACTCAAAATGTAAGTGGTTTGTGAGCTTAAAGTAAATGTTAAATTCTCACTGGCTTGAAAAGTTTTGTTTAAAAGGTAGGATGAGCGCTACTTTTGTGCAAAATTTGTATTTAAAACGAAAAGGCGTTTCCAAAAAAAAATCATGAAAATCATTTGAAAAATGCGTCCTGCAAGATGGCAAAAAATTTGTGTGTGCATATTAAAAACCTTAAAAAAAGAACAGGACAAGAATAACACCAAAAAAAAAAGGCGTTAAAGATTCAAAGTTAAAAAACAAAAATTATTTAACGGAGTTCTTAGAAAGAAAGAAAGAAAAAATTATGTATACACCTTTGATTACCTTTGGTTTGCTTCTGCCCGAATTGTTAATTTTGAGGAAGGTCAAGCTTTTCACTCCACCTTAGACCTACAGTTTAACGTGGAATCCGAACCACACCCCACCAGCAGCCCACCACCACCACTACACCCCACCAGCAGCCCAAAATTTATCTACCAACCAATTTCTTTTTTTATTATGTGGAAGGATGAACAGCTGGGCTTTGCTGAGCGCAGCCTGCCGTCACCGGGTTTCGATCCCGGAGCCGATGGATTCGTAGTCAGCGACGCTAACCACTACACCACCCACCACCGAGGCGCATATATATATATATATATATATATATATGTGTGTGTGTATATATATTATATATATATATATATACACGTGTGTATATATATATATATATATATAATATATATATATATATATATATATATATATATATATGTGTGTGTAATATATATGTGGTGTGTGTGTGTGTGTGTGTGTATCATATATATATATATATATATATATATATATTTTATATATTTCATATATATATATTATATATATATTATATATATTTTAATTTTCCATTCATGAAATATAAAAGGATAGAAAAAATATATGTATACACCAGGACAAAAGGACACACGGGAAGACCAGGAGTAGGTAAAAATGCTACTTGGTCTAGCTGATGAATTTATGTTAGCACAAGAAATATAAGAAAACACAAGAAAAAACAACTGCCTAGATTTGGTATTCACAAACAACAGCAACCTAATTGATAATGTAGAAATATCCCCAACTATAATATCGGATCACAACATTGAAAATGAAAATGAAAATGAAAAGGTTTATTGTCAGACTATAGTCCATATGACAAATATTATTAACGCAATGACAGTTCACATACAGCACTAAGGATAGAAATATATACAGTTGATTAGAAATAATACAGTGATGTCGGAGTTAAGTGGAGCTACAGACAGACGTTTTCGTACCAAGAAGTCCATAACTTAGACCATAGAGGATAAACGGCAAGACTCATAGATAGCTTGGATAATCGGGTTGGTTGATTTTGTAATTCTTTGCATATTGAGCACGTTTTGTTACCGCCGGGAAGCTCGAGACATTGCGGGTAGCAAACATTTGCGAAGCTGAGCATCTCGGGGATAATTTATGTAAGAGTCTAAAAGACCAGTTGTACAGCAAATTTCGGGTTCTGCCAGAACCTTTTTTATAATTAACCCAGAGTTGCTGTCCGTATATATTACTGCACAAAGTACGAAAGAGTGTCTTAGGTTAACTTGTACAGAACCGAAAATTCCTTCCAGTCATATTCGCTTTAGCACAAAGGCTTCGAGATTGTTTTTTATATCTGAGTCATCACTCAAGGAGCTGGTGATAATTTGACCCAAATACTTAAACTCTTGTACTTCCTCAATTACTTCACCGCTCATTTTAAACCTAATATGAGCTGGATGATTACAGCTTTTAGGATGAAATTGCATAACCTTAGTTTTTGTAACATTAAAAAGAATATCACGTTTCTGCGAATACACTTCCCAGACTTTTAGTAGCCGATCCAGACCTTTAACAGAGGGACTTATTAATACCATATCATCGGCATAAACTAAGTTATTTATCCTTGTGTTATCTATAGAACACCCCCACTGTTGCCTTATAAAGTGAAGCAATTAATCCGTCAATATACACATCAAACAGCATAAAGGAGAGCAAGGAACCTTGTCTCACCCCACAAGAGGAGCCAAAGCATTCGGATAGTACATTGACCCACCTAACGGTAAAAGATTGGTGGGAATACCAAAATTTCAATAAATTTAATATGTACATAGGAACCTTCCTGTCTTCTAGTTTTTTAAATAAAATATTGTGGTTCACTCTATCATATGCCTTACGTATATCTAGGAAACAGCTATAAATGGTTGAATTACTGTCAATGTATTTAGATATTGTTTCTTTAAGTGCATAGATACACAGGTCAGTTGAGTGGGACCTTTTAAAACCAAACTGATTAGGAGATGTCCATAGGCAATCATTTAATTGGAGTAATAAGAGCCTTTCTAGTACTTTCGAGAAGTGACAGCAATAGGCCTGTAAATATTGCTGGACAGAATGTCTCCATACTTATTTTTGACCAGGGCGAGATATATACCCTCATGAACTCTGCAGGGATATAGCTATGAGCAAGCGTGGGATAAGAGCAATGATATATGCAGATATACTACGCCATTAGGGTGTGTCAATTTTAGTAAAGTTAACAATTCAAAAATCTACTAGTGACCAAATGATGCATTTTTATGTGCTAAATCGAAATATGGCTTTAAAATCCAGATTTGACCAATCCTAGCTACTTGTATTTGAAGTTGAAGTTTACGAAAAATCAGCAATTTTTGCAAATATTGTTTTTATTGTATATAACTACATTTTACATACATTACATACAATTAAAGACATTTTGATTGTATTTCAATATTAAAACTTAGAAATATAGACAGGTTTCTTGAACTTTGCCAAGGATGCCATATATAACTACACTTTACATACATACAATTAAAGACATTTTGATTGCATTTCATTATTAAAACTTAGAAATAGAAGGTTTCTTGAACTTTGCCAAGGATGCCATGTCTGCCTTGCTCTTGTTCCTGGACATGAGCTCCCTACTGGCAACCTGGCCACTGATGTACGTCTCCCTCCTCTCTTGTGAGTAAACATGTGCTGCTTCATGCTTCAGTTGTCATCCTTACACACAATAGGAGACGAGAAATCCATTTTACGCGCACCTTATATACAGAGGATTGACAAAAGTAAGTAGACACTTTCGGTTTGGCTTTAGAGTGAAACACTGTACTTACATATGTATTTATATGCTAAAGGAAGCCGTCCTAAAGTACAAAATGTCATGTAGCAATGTATATTCCTGTTTTTGAACCATCTTAGAACTACAGTTTAACATGGAATCCGAAACGTGGTACGGAATCCATCACTAAATTTTTTTATTTTATTCGTGTTGCAAAATAGTAAGAAAAATGCGTGGTGCTGGGTGCTTGCTTGCTTGCTTTCATATGGGAAGTTGGCTAAAATTTTAACAAACTGTTCATTCGCTTCAAAGAGATGGGAGTTTGTTAAAATTTTATTGTTTAATATAAATTTGTTTATAGATTTCTCCTGTACAATTATTTAAGAGTATATATATATATATATATATCTAAATCGTATATATCGTATAAAGTGTATATTATTATTTTGCTTGTATATTTATTTTCTAATATATACAGAGGATTGACAAAAGTAAATAGACACTTTCGGGCTACAATTCCGCCTCAACTAAGCTTTAGAGTGAAACACTGTACTGACATGTGTATTTATATGCTAAAGGAAGCCGTTCTAAAGTACAAGGTGTCAAGTAGCACTGTATATTCCTGGTTTTGAACCACCTTAGACCTACAGTTTAACATGGAATCCGAAACACGTATGTTAATTTTTTTTTTTTTTTCTGAGATTGTATGGATTCCATTACTAAAATTTTTTCATTTTATTCGTGTTGCAAAATAGTAAAATAAAATGCGTTGTGCTTGCTTGCTTGCTTGCTTTCACATAGGAAGTTGGCTAGAATTTCGAAAACTGTTCACTCGCTTCACTTCAGAGACGGGGAGTTTGTTAAAATTTTATTCTTTAATATAAATGTGTATATAGATTTCTCCTGTACAATTATTTAAGAATATATATATATATATAATATATATACATATATATATACAGGGTGTCCCATAAGTCCGAGATCATAGGAAAAATAATAAAAAAAGGCAAAACAAAAGCTTTTATTTACAGAACGTGCTCAATATGTCCACCATTGTTTTCAATACACAAATTCAGACGTGATACCCAGTCAGCAAGCACACGGTGAATGATGTCAGGAGTAATGATGTTACATGCCCCAATAATGCGCTGCCGCAAATGTTCAACACTCCTAATTTTCTCTGCGTATACCAGCGCTTTCAAGTGGCCCCAGAGATAAAAATCTAGTGGCGTGAGATCAGGGCTTCTAGCTGGCCATTCCACAGGCCCTCGACGTCTTATTCAATGACCAGGGAATTGTTGGTACAGGTATTCCCTTACTCGGGTGCTGTAATGTGCAGGAGCGCCGTCTTGCTGGAACCATGTTGGGAAATTTCCTTATTCGTTCAAGACACTGGGAAATGCTTCTTCCTTGAGCATACGTAGGTAGGTGCCTCCAGTGACATGTTCATCGAAAAAGAGGGGGCCTATGATGCGATCCTTCCAAATGCCACACCATACCATCACCCGAGATGCACTTTGTTCCTTTGAAGAGGTATACCAGTGAGGGTTGTTTTGAGACCAGTAGCGGGTGTTCTGTCGATTTACCTCACCATTTCCATAAAAAAAACAGCCTCGTCACTGAACAGAATGGTGGACGGGAAATTGGCATCCCGAGCATATTGTCCGTAGCCACTCACAAAATTCCATCCGCCTGTCGGGATCATCTTCGCTTAATTTCTGTAGGATCTGAAGTTTATATGGATGCCATTTGTGACCCTGAAGAATGCGATGGATACTACTTTTCGAAACTCCTGTCTCAGCGGACAATCGCCGAAGAGACTTATTGGGACTTCTGTTAAAATGAGCCAGGATAGCAGTCGCTGTATCATCGTCAGTGGACCTCCTTGAAGGTCCACTGCGTGGTTTATCTTCTATGGATCCTGTTTCCTTAAACTTTGCAACAAGTCTACTAACACAACTCTGTGTTATTGGCTCGCGGTCTGGATGCAGTCTGTTAAATTCAGCAGCGGCCTCTCTTTGACTCCGATTTCCTATGAGTAGAATTATCTGGATTCGTTCTTCCTTGCTCACAGATATTATGGCCTGTAGAAAGAGAAAAATATGAATTATGGTTTGTAGAAATAGAAAAATATGAATTTCTCCTACGATGTTGGACTTATGGGACCTTCCCCAAATAACTGGCAATATATATATATATATATATATATATATATATATATATATATATATATATATATATCGTATAAAGTGTGTATTATTATTTTGCTCGTATATTTATTTTCTGTCATTGTTTTTTTCATTCAATGTCTGAAATATTAATGTACAATATAAAGAATCCTGTGCATTTCTTTTATTGTTAATTTTTGAATAAATAATTGGGAATCGTTTTGCGTCTAATAAACAAAAATACTGTATTGGTTTTATTTAATTCTTTTGCTAAGCCAATTTTTTTTTTATTAATTTTTGATTAAGCATTGAGAGCATCTCTCTATCTTACCTCTAATAAATAAATAATTAATTAAAATAGTGGTATCTGATAACCTTCTATATATAAATAATAATTAAAATAACTGGTAACCGTTCCATATATAAATAAATAAATAACTGGCAACTCCTCTGTATATAAATAAATTATTAAAATAATGGTACCTGGCAACCCTAGACCTTTTACATATGAGATGATACCCTGGACTCCCATTATGCGCCTGGCTGCGGCCAGGCGAAGGATGGTCTCTTCTCTATTCTTCTTAGGTTAAGGCTTACCTTCTCAGGTTAGGATAACCCTTTGAGGGGTGAGGCCTTCCCACCTTCTCCCCCAAAGCCTCCTCCTTTCTCTCTCTTAGGTTAGGTATACCCCTTTGCGGGGTGAGGCCGTCCCACCTTCCCCAAAGCTCTCCCCTCCATGCAACTTAGGTGGGTTACCCCACCCCCTTTGTTACATACCCCCTTGTTACATAACCCCACCCCATTTGCAACATTATCCCCTCCCCTTTGCAACATTAGCTCCCTTCCCCTTTGTGCCATTGACAAACATTTGCATCACTGCAATTGCACTCCCCCTTTTTTCGTTCATACTACTACTATGCAAAAGAAGGACGTCTTCCAATTTTCTCTCCGGTCGAACTCGCTTTATACGTCTCTGGAGTCTCTGTAGGGTAGCAATATATGCCTCTGAGTTGATTGTTTGTCCTTTCTTCATAATGTCCACCAAAATCACCCCTTTCATGTCCCAGAAGATGGTGGCCATAACCTTTCCTGCAGAGGGGGCCATTTTGAACTTTTTCACGCGTGTGGAGTTTGCGTGATGCCACTCCATGGATTGGCGTTTTGTTTCAGGTTCAAAGTGCTGTACCCAAGTCTCATCCCCAGTCACAATTCGTGAAAGGAAGTCATTTCTTTCTGTCTCGTATCGAACCAACGACTCAGAAGCAATTTCTTTTCTTTGGACGTTGTGATCTTCAGTCAGTTGGCGAGGAACAAACCGTGGACACACTTTTGAGTATTCCAGTTGCTGAATTATCGTATTCGTACTTTCTTCACTAATTCCTAGCTCTAGTGATAGCTCCTTGTATGTAACGCGCCAATTTGATCGAATGATGCTGTTAGCACGTTGCACAGTGTGAGATGTCACAGCCGATGCCGGGCGACCGCTACGTGGCTCATCATCGAGGCTGGCTCTCCCTCTCTCCGATGATCTCACACGTTTAGATCATCGTCCAATTGTGCTTCAATCAACAACAGCATCTCCATAAACGTTTTGTAGACGTTTGTGAATATTTCTAACTGTTTCCTTCTCTGCGGTTAAGAACTCGATAACAGCTCTCTGTTTACGACGCACATCATTGTCAGACGCCATTTTCGAAACTGCGTTAACCATCGGTTTTATACAAGGGCGTTTAAAAGCGGTTTTATACAAGGATGGGAGGTTCAAACTGGAAAAAATCCGGTTATGTGAACCGCAGAAAGTTCAAACTTACGGCCCAAAAGACATTTCAGCCCCATGGCCTATTATTTAGCTAAAGAAAAATATATTGAATGCCCTTGTATATATATAAACAGAAACAGTATACATACGAAAATACACATACTGAAAACAATGCGAAAAAGTATATATACACAAAACTCTCTCAGTATATCTTGACTTCTCCTGGCTGAGTGGGTAACGTGGCAACTAGCGACTCGCAAGGTAAGGTAAGATAAATTTATTTCTAATTTATTTTAATGTTGAAACTTAAGTTGCTGTTAGTATGTTGTTCCTGATGATCATACAATTGGTAAGCATGTAATTATACTAGGTTTATAAAAATAAACTGAAATGGTATTTAATTAACATCTCCAATAGATGGCACCACCCACTTCGATTAAATTATTTTCAAGGAATCACTTCCCCGAAAAGTATTTCATCAAGGATCGAAATTTTATGGTGATAATGTTATCACCTGAGGGCACTTGTTTGATGAAAGAATTTTCCACATCTTGATGAAAATTGTAGTCTCAGTGTACATGTTAAAAGCTTTCGCCAAATATTTTTTATTTTTTAAATTGAATTTTTAATGCCAATTGTTTTTGGTGTTATTCTTGTCCTGTTCTTTATAAGATCTATCTTATTATGCACAAAAAAGATTTGCCTTTCTGCTGGACTCATTTTTCAGACTAGTATGTATATGTATTGCCGTACTTATAGACACCAGGTTTAATTTATGATTAAATAGGTTAACGGGAGTTGAAGAGTTAATTAATTGTCAGTTAGTATTTGGGGTCACCATTGAGCTTTCGACGAAATAAAAAAAAAGGCTTGGTTTTTCTCTTAATTAACAAAGCAAATAAATGTTCACAGACAATTGTTACAATAACTTAAATTAAAATGTGCAGCGATAAAGTGATTGGATGGTTGGAATTAATGTTGATTACAATGAAAGACAAATGCAATGATTAATACTGTACAATATGGTACTTATGCAGTGAGTATAAAATAAGTTACAAATAGCTTGACCACTGACCAGCTATAAATTAATTGTCAGTATGAGAACAAAATGTTACTGTCAAATTGCAACAACAGATCGTAAATTACATTAAAGGGCACAGTGATGAAAGAGTGATTGATAACTCGATAATTGAAACAGAAAGTTGTATGCAAAGGATAAGAGAACGACTTATTTACACACGCGACCGAAGGAGTCTCATAACGATACTTTTAAGCGGGAAAGAACGAGAGCCTGTATGCGTTGAATTGCTATACGGTCCTTGGCTGAGGCAACTGTAGGCCGAGAGAAAGTCACTTTCACTGAATTACGTAAGCGAGGGCGCAGGAGGCCTATACGAAGGAGGTGCTTTCCGTACCGTGATTGAAGAAGGACTGAATTCAAACTTCAACCGTTCATTTTTTAGGAACGTTACAATTTTCCTGGTGTACGATATCGCTGAGGCGCTCTTAAAAAGTCACTTTCGTGTCAAGCACTGACGATTAAACTTAAACCTTTGCCAGAACAACTTTCTGCTGGTGGAGAATTTCTGAAGTGTAGAAGTGACTTTTGATAAACTCCAAACGTCATGGAGTTCTTAAGAATCTTGCATTGGCAAGCAAAAGGTTCGTAAGTGTGACCTCCTCTCATGACCTTCGACATGAACTTGAGAAAGGTGTTCAATCGGTAGGTTTAAAGAGGAAATGTTTATGCACGTTTCTCTCGCTCTCGCTCTCTCTCTCTCTCTCTCTCTCTGGTGACTGGAGGGAAGCCAATGTGACCCCTATCTTTAAGAAAGGGGCTCACGAAAGTCCAGGGAACTATCGTCCAATTAGTCTCACTTCGGTTGTAGGTAAATTATTAGAGGGGATAATAGCGGATGGGATCGTTAACCATTTGGATTCCTACAAGCTGCTTGGGGACTCCCAACATTGGTTTAGACGGCATAGGTCGTGTCTCACCAACTTGCTCGAGTTTTTCCACATCATGTTGGGCGAGTATGATAAGAGTAGGGCGATTGATATACTTTATCTCGACTTTCAGAAAGCTTTTGATAGGTACCTCACCGCCGGCTAATGACCAAAGTGCGCGCACTGGGTATTGGTGGGGAAGTAGGCAGGTGGATTGGAAACTGGCTGAAGAACAGGCGGGAGAAGGTTGTAATTAAAGGGGCTAGTTCGGGTTTGGCCTCGGTCACTAGCGGGGTTCCTCAGGGTTCCGCTTTGGGGCCACTGTTGTTTATCATTTACATAAATGATATCGACGGTGGCATCGTCAGTAGGATCGCCAAATTCGCTGATGACACCAAGCTTGGGGCCAATGCTGGGACGCCTGAGGCGATCGAGCAACTGCGTGCGGACCTACGTAGGATAGGAGAGTGGTCCAAAAAATGGCAAATGCCGTTTAACTTGGGTAAATGTAAGGTGATGCACATTGGCTACGCCAATCCCAAGTCGGACTACTCAATGTTGGGGAGTAATATCGAGGCCACTGATTTGGAAAAGGACTTGGGTGTGCTAATTAGCAGCGACCTTAAGTTTACCAAACAGTGCGTAGAGGTGGAAAAGAAAGCCCAGAAGTTGTTGGGTTATATCAGGAGGCAATTTCGATTTCGGAACAGGGAGATTGTGCTCTCTCTGTACAATTCTCTGGTTCGGCCGCACCTGGAGTATGCTGTGCAGTTCTGGTCGCCCACCCTCAGGAAAGATATTGAGAGGCTGGAGCGAGTGCAGGCGAGGGCCACAAAGTTAATCCCTTCCGTTAGGCATATAGGCTACAATCGACGCTTACGTGCCCTGAATTTGTTTTCGCTGGAAACTCGGAGGCTGCGCGGTCAACTCATCGAGGTTTTCAAGTTCTTACGCGGGTTCAGCAATGTCGATTTTAGAAGCATGTTTAGTTTAAATGATAACCCAACTCGCAACAATGGTTGGAAGTTGGATTTGAAACGGTTTAGGACTAGTGTGTGCGGGAATTACTTTACGTATAAGATCTGTGACACGTGGAACAGACTACCTTCAGAAGTTGTGAACAGTTCTTCTGTGGATCTGTTCAAGAAAAGGTTAGACCGAATCTTGTACACTGTTTGGGGGTGTATGAATTTTTCCCTGGCACCCGTTGCCATTGGTACCTCCTCGGTATGGGCCGCAAGGCCTTTTGAGGTACTACTTTTCCTTGTAACTCCTTATAACAACGACCAGGAACCGACAAAATCGACCGAATACCAACCAACATCCAATTCTACAGAACACCAAGACTATTATACCTGCAATTTAGTATATACAAATATATAAGGTCTGTACATTGACAAAACGGATTGCAAATTGCAATACCTACAAATTCTAGCTCTGAAATCAACACAGGTATCATGTGCTTAACGGAAACACTTGCATCAATGCCAAAAAAGAATGTGAAAATTCTCATCGAAGACACGGAAATAGCAATAAAGGACAACAACATATACTGTACCGAGGAATAGATTTGCTAGAAAAGGAGGAGGCTGTTGTATTTATATGAAAAACACTTACACAAGTGAAATGAAAAGATTCAAGCCAGAAAAAAAGCTACACAAAATAGAACTGGACTTAAAAAAATTATTCAGCCACAAGACAAACGAGAAGAAAATCAAGGTAACAAAAACAAAAAAAATTTAACCCAAAATATTTTTACCTCTTTTTGAAAACGAAAAATGAAATAGCAAGAGGGTTTGGTCAGCTAAAAGACCCAAAAGAGATGAGCAAGTTGCTAAAGGAACAATTCAACGCGGTGTTCGGACTTTTCAAGCTCAATGAAGTGCTATGTTTCTAAAAAATGCAAAGGGAGTATATCCAGGGGTATACCCCCCGTGAAACTTAGAAATGAAAAAGAAACACACAGGAATGAGAGAAGAGGTACATTGTGTATTCTCCCAGATACGGTGGGACAGGGGCTATGAAAACGAGGATGGAAAATACCCTTAGAATATGAGGCCTCAAACTCTTCAGCATGTTGCCGAAAGAACTAAGGAACCTCCAGCACACCAACCTGAATAATTTCAAGAACCAGCTGGGCAGGTTCGTGTGCACTGTGCAAAGTCCCTGACCAGTCATGCGTAGCTGGCTACGAGGTCAGGAGGAGAGTGGAAACAAATTCTCTGCAAATGAGATGGGCTGCTACAGAGGGGCGCCCGCAAGTCGAGCCTGAACAGTTAATGTTCGAAACCATCAAATGAGATCAAGTAAGATATATATATATATATATATATATATATATATATATATATATACACTTATCAAAGGCAGAAATAATACCTGCTTACAAGAACTCAGTGGTAACTATTTGAAAACAAGTTTAAGTGATAATTCAGCCATGAGGGAATGGGAACAAACCATGATTATTTTTTATAACAATTTTAAATATTTGTGATGGGCAGTTATCACTGCTAAACAGATATACACGGTGAACCAAAAGTAGGTGGACAGTAGGTTGAATACGGTTGTGTTATATTATATTATAACTATGGTGTCATTATAACTATGGTGTTTGTGTTTATTATATTAAAATATATAACTAAATTTATTAAATTTATTTTGTATTATAGTATACAAAAAAATTAAATATGTATTCTCAAAATAACGTATCATTTACTGTCCACCTACATTTGGTTCACCCTATATATAACCATGGTTGTGGTGCTGTGAAATTTATTTGTTTGCTTTGAAGAAAGTTTTCTGCTACCAATTATTGAAATGGTGCCAAAGCATCGATTCTGGATAAGAAGAAGAAGGATTTCCTAAATAATAATAATAATAATAAAATAATAGTAGTAATAATAAAAATAATGGTACTAACAATAATAATAATAATAATATTATTATTATTATTATTATTATTATTATTATATTATATTATTATTATTATTATAATATTATTTTATATAAGTAATAAAAATAAAAATAAAAATTGTTTTCCCTTCTCTCAAAATAAACTTATTTATTTATACCGCAAATAAATAAATAAATATTTATTTAATAAAAAGAAATCACACAAAAATAAAATGCGGAAATAAAAACAGAGACTAAACGAAGGGTCCACTTATAAAATTACACAACAATTTTCAGTTCACACACACACACACATATATATATATATATATATATATATATGCACAGTAGCATCCTTTACGATGACACAAAAATTAGTAACCCAGAAGATATAGGATCTCTACAAAGAGACATGAACAGAATCTACAATTGGTCTGAAGGCAATAATATGAAATTTAATACTAAAAAGTTTCAACTATTAAGGTAGGTACGGAAGAAGGGAAGACTAAAATGCATGGAATACTGTACCCCGAATGGACAGAAAATTCAAAGAAATTCGAAAACAAAAGATTTAGGTGTTGTAATAAATGACGTGAAATTTGAAACACAAAATAAGATAGCGGTAAACAGAATAAAAGGAATAACTGGACAGATATTGAGAAACCTTTAAAAGAAGGGATAGAAATATAATGATTCTCTATTGAAAAACACTGATCATACCCAAGTTGGAATACTGCTCGGTCTTAACATCTTCAAATAAAAAAGAAGATATTAGTCAACTAGAAGGATTCAGAGAAGCTAACAGCCAAGATCAATGGATGCAAAGAACTTAATTACTGAAAGGTTATGTGAATTAAATTTATATTCACTGGATGAGAGAGGTACGCCATTATTTACACTTGGAAAATAATGGAATGGAGGAAACTAGTCCTTAATCTTACTTTGAACCTGTAACCACTCAAACAACAGTGGGAAGTAGAAAAGGAAGACTGTGTCGTGTTCCCAAATTAAAGAATTAAAGGCTACACAGGGAACATCCTCAACCCTGAAAGAGAATAGTTTTGTTGTGAGAGAACCAAGACTGTTCAACCAGCTGCCAAAGGAACTAAGGAACGCGAGTGATGTCGCGGTGGATATCTTCAAAAGAAGATTAGACGCCCGGCTCAGAATAATTCCAGATGAGCCAGCGCACAAGGAGGGGCAACAAGTTGACCTTCGTGAAATGAGGAATCATCGCAGTGAACATTTGAAAGGTTGAAAGGTATACATACTAAATTATCTTTACTTAAATTTCTAACCTAACCCCTACAACTAACACCGTACAACCAACCAGGCTTGGGTTCGAATGCAGGCTTGTGCATTTAAATGCAAATGTTTTAAATTAATCAAATGCAAATTCAAATGGCATGAAACACAGCTGGATTTAAATGCAAATGCATCTGAATGGTTTTCAAATTTATGCAGTTGATAATAATGCCCACTTCAAGTTACAAATGTTTATTCCAAACGTTATCACATCATACTTTTACATGACACGCAAACATTTGTAAAAGAAACACGTATTTTCATTCAATACAAAGTATATAATATTATCATTTTGAATTTTTAAATATAACTACAAACGTTTTACAATATTTGTTTACGAGAGATGTCGATTGCATTTGGTGTACATCATTATCTCAAAGTTGGCATCAGTCAACCTGGCACGATCAGGGCGGAAGATCTTGCCAGCAGTGCTAAAAATCCTTTCCACAGGGACTGATGAAACGGGCAAAATAAGATATCGTTTGGCAAATATTGCGAGACCAGGCATCCTGTAAGAATTGTCTTTCCAGTAGGCAAGTGGATTAGCACTGCTGAACAAACACATCTCAGTGAGGTATGTCTCAACGTCTGAAGTGGCCTCTTGAGTGTTGGAACTTTCATCCATGAACGCAAACAGGCAGACATGCTTCTTTGGTGGATTAATATTAGGGTGACCTGGGTGTGGGAAAAATTAATATTAGGGTAGAAGCAGAGTTGGAACTTGCACTTGAAAAATCAAATGCAAATGCAAGTGTTTTATATTCAAATACAAGTGCAAATGCATTTGCATTTGAACCCAACCAACCTTATTTTGGACTAAATTCTGACCAGTGTCTATTTTGAATTTGGTTGTATCAACCAGGAAATGTTCTTTTTACCAGAAATGCAATATATATACAGGCCCTCTCAGAAGTCCAGAGAGGCCCGGGCCACTTCCAGCTTTTGAGGCCAATAGCTAAACCCAATTATTACTTTCACTGCAAAACATTATATTCAAACCTGAAAGTTTCTAAATTTGAGGGTTCCTTAAGCTTGAGGCACAGGCCAAATGGCCCTCCTAGCCCCCCTCTGATAGGCCCTGTATATACAGTGTGTGTGGTGTGTGTATATATATATATATATATATATATATATATATATATATATATATATATATTATATATATATACCAAAAACAGAGAAAATCTGTGCTGCAGAAACGAAGGATGAAATATGAAAGAAATAAAAAGGTAAAGAAATAAATAAAGAGAAAAGATGAACGCTGAAAACAAATGATAATTTTATACATTGACAAGAAATTGAAATGAAAGAAATGAAAGTGACGAAGGAAATGAAGATCGAAACGAGATGAAAAAAATGAATGATGTAAAAAAAGAATGAAAAACTGAAAGAAAATAAAAAGATGAAAGGAAAAATTAATAAATGGCAATAATATGAAAGTGAAGTGAAGTGAGTGAGGGAAGAAGAAGGAAGGAAGTAGGAAGGAGGAAGGAGGGGAGGGCAGGAGGAGGAGGAGGAGGAAGAAGAAGATGCATCGATGAAACGATTCGATCGTGCATTATACGTTTGAAATATTTCGTTCATCCTCTTCTTCGCCTCGGGTTCATCTGAAGAAGAGGTTTGAAAAACAAAAGAACTTCAATGGGCGCATTAAATCACATCTCAAAATAGGACTTTCATCTCGTCGCCGGTCCCCAGAAACGAAACGAAATATTCTGGGAAGTCGATATGGAAGACAAAGTGTCTTTAATTTGAAACGCTGAATTCTTAAAAAAAATAGTTTATTCATAATTTATCGTAACTAGAGATAATTCTTTAATAAATTATCGTATATACAATAATATATTCGATATTTTTTAAATATATTGTTTATTCCATAATTTTCTCTTATGTTGCTTTGTAAATAAGTCTATTCTATACAGCATAAACATTATTATTTATTACTGTGTTCTTAAAATATTAAATATAGAAACTGTAAATGGGGAAGTAGGTCATAATTATTGTATGCTAATTTAACAGGGTATTTTAAGTGTGTATTCAGTATATATATATATATATATATATATATATATATATATATATATATATATATATATATATATATACTGTGTGTGTGTGTGTGTGTATGTGTGTATATATATATATATATATATATGAAAATTATTTCACGAAAGTAACACGTGAAAAATATTTATGATGAATAAAACCACGAAGGAAAGGAAACACAGAATGGTGCTCAAACGCTTTCGTCTAATGACATCCTCAGGAAACTGAAGTACATAAAGGGTTACAGCCTATATATAGGTTACAGAAAAAAAAATATATATATATATATATATATATATATATATACAATAAAGGGAGAGATAAAAAAAATTAAAAAATTATTAAACATTAAAGGATTGTGGGAGGAGCATACAAATTTGTAAGGAAAAACTACCGATTTTTAGCACAAGATTAGCACAAGATCAAATTAATTGTTTCCAACCAATGTTATAGAAAAAAACAAAATAATAAATTTAAAAAAATACAAATTTATACTGGAAATCTGCCCGGGTTTTAGCACTTTGCCCTTCTTGTTTAGGTTCGATGCCGAATTGGAAAAAATCAACGGTATTGGAAGTGATCTGTGTTATCCATCTGCGTTTGTGGAATCTTGTCTCAACAAGGCAAAACGAACTTTCTATCGTGTGAATAATAACACTCATACTTTGTCAAAAAATATTTTAGTACTTCCATTTTCCCGGGCTTTTTAGGCATTGCTAATGTACTTAAACTTTTGGATATTAATGTAGTATTTTCATATAACAATATTGTGAAAAATATCATAGTAAAAATAGCCCTACCAATAATTCAGGCATTATCTATAAAATTGATTGTAAACAATGTGATTCCTTTTACATAGGTCAGACGGGAAAGGATTTGCACACGTATAAAACAGCATCAATATTCCGTTAGAACAGGAGTTATCCCACTGTATTGATGGAATAATGCTTCAGTTTTATTTCACTCTGGCAACATTGTTAATAGAAAATTCTTGAGTCTGCCATTATCCAACTTACAAATAACTTCAACATAAGCAAAGGTCTTTTCAACTCGATCCTGTTGTTTTGACTTCCTTCAAAACAGATTTAGATAAGAAGGGTTAGAACGCTAAATCTTTGGTAAACTTGTATGCTACTCAAATAACTTGTATTTTTTTAATTTATTTTTATATACATCGAACCTAAACAAGAAGGGCAAAGTGCTAAAACCCGGGCAGATTTCCAGGATAAATTTGTATTTTTTTTAATTTTATTATTTTGTTTTTTCTATAACATTGGTTGGAAACAATTAATTTGATCTTGTGCTAATCTTGTGCTAAAAATCGGTAGTTTTTCCTTACAAATTGTATGCTCCTCCCACAATCCTTTAATGTTTAATAATTTTTAAATTTTTTTATCTCTCCGTTTATTGTATATATATATATATATATATATATATATATATATATATATATTATAGTTTTTTTTTCTGTAACCTATATATAGGCTGTAACCCTTTATGTACTTCGGTGTTCCTGAGGATGTCATTAGACGAAAGCGCTTGAGCACCATTCTGTGTTTCCTTTCCTTCGTGGTTTTATTCATCATATATATATATATATATATATACATACACACAGACTGTGCGTGGAACAAGGAACTCTTCTGCGAAAATTAAATCCACTATAGTCCGAATAAGTAATGATAAATAACAAACACTAGTTTTTTCTTTTCATGATGTTACAGCATCGGTCAGTCTGTGTGTATCATGAAAAAAACCTTCCGAGTTCAATCTCATATATATATATATATATATATATATATATATATATATATAGAGAGAGAGAGAGAGAGAGAGAGAGAGAGAGAGAGAGAGAGAGAGAGAGAGAGTGGAGCAAAAGTCAGGAACCATAGCCACATTTAATAATTTGTGTTTTAATATGTTTTGTTCTTTCAGATTCTTACAACAAATCGTTTCCACCCCTACAAAGTCCAACTCGTTCAGGAACTGCATGGTGACGACACAGACCGTCGTGTAGAGTTCTGCCAGTGGTTTCTACAACATCGATAACTTCAACAAAGGATCATGTTCAGCGACGAAGCGATATTTCACCTCAGCAGTCGTGTCAATAGACATAATGCACGCTATTGAGCCAATGAGAACCCCCACTGGATGGAGGAAGGACATGTGCATTTCGATCCACGAATTATGGTGTGGGCTGCGCTCTGGGGGGATCGGTTAACAGGTGAAACAAATCTGCATAGGCTGCAAACATTTCTAATGCCCATACTGGACGACATTCCATTGGCAGAACGGGCGGAGATGTGGTTTCAGCAGGATGGTGCACCACCACATTTCGCAACCAACGCCCGGAGCTCTTTAGATGAAACATTCCCAAGCAAGTGGATCGGACGGGGAGGGCCCGTCGAGTGGCCACCCAGATCTCCAGACCTCACGCCTCTTGAATTTTTCTTGTGGGGCCAACTCAAGTCGGTAGTCTATGCTGATCGGCCCAGAACCATACGTTCTCTAAAGGATAAAATCACATCTGAGTGTGCCAAAATCAGTACCAATGTGTTAAGGAATGTTCAAACATCATTTATTCAACGCGTCAGAAAGTGTCTCCAAGTGGAAGGCCACCAATTCGAACATTTGTTATAATTTAATAAAATGTGGCTATGATTCCTGACTTTTGCGCCACCCTGTATATATATATATATAATATATATATATATATATAATATATATATATATATATACCCCGCAAGGGGGTTCTAAGCTCGTGCTTTTGAGTGCTCTTTGTGCTCGTTTGTACGTGCTTGTTCCTGGAGGTTTCACGTGCGCCCTCCCGGCCCTAGCACCCAAGGATGATGGGGCTCGACCCTGCAGTCTTTCTCATCCTTGGTCTTTTTCCACTTCGACTGTCCCCTCCACCCTTTCTTTTTCCTCTGTCTTTCCTCTCACTTTTTCTTTGTTTTTCCGCTGAGATATGCCCTTTTAAATAGAGGCGAATCGGTTCTCCCGAACTTAAAAAAAAATATATATATATATATATATATATATATATATATAATATTAAAAGGACGTGTGTGTGTGTGTTGTGTGTGTGTGTGTGTGTGTGTGTGTGTGTGTTCTGTCTGTCTGTCTGTTCCAGCCATAACTCAAAAATGAAAGAAGTTACAAACATGAAACTTCACACACATATTCATTAGGTCCCAGGTTGTGCACCTGGGTGTTGATAAAGTAAATAATTAAAATTACTGGGCCCGAAGGCCCCAGCACCGCGATTAAACTACAGAAAAGAACTCAGCCGTGAAAATTTTGAGCTTCACATTGTGTCAAGATTTCTGAATCTAAGATTTTCATGACTAATTATTTGGTCAATAAAACTATAGAAAAGAACATGACAGTCATGAAAATCTCGAGCTTCACATATAATTAAAACTAGAGGAGCTACCCGGCGTTACCGGGATGGATGTTGAACGCTGTGTATATATATATATATATGTATAGAAACGACGTAAGTATAGAGGAGTGTTCTGCACAAGTGGAAGAGAAATAACGAACAAATGAAAAATAAGGAACCCGCCCGGGAAACGAACCCAGGATCTTCCAATTGCCGGTCAGACGTGCTAACCACTACACCACGGAGCCACGATAATCAGAAGTCGCAATTCTCCTACATAGGGCAGAAACCAATGCCTTGAGAGGGCACCCTCGCAAATCGTGAATATGTACATTTAACTGCAATGACCACGCAGTATATTAATGTATAGAAACGACGTAAGTATAGAGGAGTGTTCTGCACACGTGGAAGAGAAATAACGAACAAATGAAAAATAAGGCACCCGCCCGGGAAACGAACCCAGGATCTTCCAATTGCCGGTCAGACGTGCTAACCACTACACGTGTGCAGAACACTCCTCTATACTTACGTCGTTTCTATACATTAATATACTGCGTGGTCATTGCAGTTATAATATATATATATATACGAGTATATATGAAAATTATTTCACGAAAGTAACACGTGAAAAATATTTATGATGAAAAGAACCACGAAGGAAAGGAAACACAGAATGGTGATCAAGCGCTTTCGTCTTTTGTGACCTATATATAGTCTCGAACTTTTTATTTACTTCAGTGTTCCCGAGGATGTCATTAGATGAAAGCGCTTGAGCACCATTCTGTGTTTCCTTTCCTTCGTGGTTCTTTTCATCATATATATATATATATATATATATACATTCAACTGCAAAGAACACGCAGTATAAATAAACGTAAAGAACGACAAGCGTCGTTCTTTACGTTATTTATACTGCGTGTTCTTTGCAGTTGAATGTATATAATGTTACGGCATGCGGGAGGTGCCCCCTTGGGGCATGGTTTCTGCGAGTATGTAGAAGAATTACGGCATTTGGAAGAGTGAAGTCCATGGTGTAATGGTATCGCGTCTGACCGGCAATCGGAAGATCCCGGGTTCGATTCCCAGGTGGTACTTCATTTTTTCATTTGTTCCGTTTTCTCTCTCTCGTCTTGCGCGGAATATCTCCTATACAAGCGTCGTTCTTTACGTTATTTATACTGCGTGTTCTTTGCAGTTGAATGTATATAATGTTACGGCATGCGGGAGGTGCCCCTTGGGGCATTGGTTTCTGCGAGTATGTAGAAGAATTACGGCATTTGGAAGAGTGAAGTCCATGGTGTAATGGTATCGCGTCTGACCGGCAATCGGAAGATCCCGGGTTCGATTCCCAGGTGGTACTTCATTTTTTCATTTGTTCCGTTTTCTCTCTCTCGTCTTGCGCGGAATATCTCCTATACAAGCGTCGTTCTTTACGTTATATATATATATATAATATATATATATATGATGAATAAAACCACGAAGGAAAGGAAACACAAAAAGGTGCTCAAGCGCTTTCGTCTAATGACATCCTCAGGAACACTGAAGTACATAAAAGGTTACGGCCTATATATAGGTTACAGAAAGAAAAAATAAAAAATAAATAAATAACATACATACACACAAACATATATATATATATATATATACATACATATCTACACACACACACATATATATATATATATATATATATATATGCAATAAACGGAGAAGTAAAAATAAAAATTAAAAATTAAAAATTAGAGGATTAACAAAGAGGCACACAGATTTGTAAGGAAAAATATCAATTTTTAGCACAAGATCAAATGAATTATAAAAATACAAATTTATACTGGAAATCTGCCCGGGTTTTAACACTTTGCCTTTAGAGTCAAGTTTCGATATATATAAAAATAAAATGAAGATTACAAGTTAATAAAGTAGCATACAAGTTTACCAAAGATTTAGCGTCCTACCCTTTTTATCTAAATTTGTTTTGAAGGAATTCAAAACAACAGGATCGAGTTGAAAAAGACCTTTGCTTATGTTGAAGTTATTTGAAAGTTAGATAATGGCAGACTCAAGAATATTTCTATTAACAATGTTGCTAGAATGAAATAAAACTGAAGCATTATTCCAATCAATACAGTGGGATAACTCTGACAAATGGACAAAAAGAGCACTGGACAACTGTCCTGTTCTAACGGAATATTGATGCTGTTTTATACGTGTGTGCAAATCCTTTCCCGTCTGACCTATGTAAAAGGAATCACATTGTTTACACCCAATTTTATAGATAATGCCTGAATTATTGGTAGGGCTATTTTTTACTATGATATTTTTCACAATATTGTTATATGAAAATACTACATTAATATCCAAAAGTTTAAGTACATTAGCAATGCCTAAAAAGCCCGGGAAAAATGGAAGTACTAAATATTTTTTGACAAAGTACGAGTGTTATTATTGACACGATAGAAAGTTCGTTTGCCTTGTTGAGACAAGATTCCATAAACGCAGATGGGTAACACAGATCACTTCCAATACCGTTGATTTTTTCCAATTCGGCATCGATGTATTCCGGACTGGCGATCCTAAGGGCGCGGAGAAACATTGATGAAAAAATGGCCTTCTTAGTGGGGGTGTCATGAATCGTGACCTGGATAACTTCCTCCTTCAGTTAAATGATCAAGTCCCCTCCATTAAGTTTACTTTAGAAGTGGAACAAGACAATTCAATCCCATTTTTGGATGTGCGTGTACATAGGGAAAGCCCAGGTTTTAAGTTAGTATCTATCGGAAAACAACAAACAATTTGTCCTACGTACACTTTTACTCGGGACATGACACCCCCACTAAGAAGGCCATTTTTCATCAATGTTTCTCCGCGCCCTTAGGATCGCCAGTCCGGAATACATCGATGCCGAATTGGAAAAAATCAACGGTATTGGAAGTGATCTGTGTTACCCATCTGCGTTTATGGAATCTTGTCTCAACAAGGCAAAACGAACTTTTTATCGTGTCAATAATAACACTCGTACTTTGTCAAAAAATATTTTAGTACTTCCATTTTTCCCGGGCTTTTTAGGCATTGCTAATGTACTTAAACTTTTGGATATTACTGTAGTATTTTCATATAACAATATGTGAAAATATCATAGTAAAAATAGCCCTACCAATAATTCAGGCATTATCTATAAAATTGGGTATAAACAATGTGATTCCTTTTACATAGGTCAGACGGGAAAGGATTTGCACACACGTATAAAACAGCATCAATATTCCGTTAGAACAGGACAGTTGTCCAGTGCTCTTTTTGTCCATTTGTCAGAGTTATCCCACTGTATTGATTGGAATAATGCTTCAGTTTTATTTCATTCTAGCAACATTGTTAATAGAAATATTCTTGAGTCTGCCATTATCTAACTTTCAAATAACTTCAACATAAGCAAAGGTCTTTTTCAACTCGATCCTGTTGTTTTGAATTCCTTCAAAACAAATTTAGATAAAAAGGGTAGGACGCTAAATCTTTGGTAAACTTGTATGCTACTTTATTAACTTGTAATCTTCATTTTATTTATATATATATCGAAACTTGACTCTAAAAGGCAAAGTGTTAAAACCCGGGCAGATTTCCAGTATAAATTTGTATTTTTATAATTCATTGATCTTGTGCTAAAAATTGATATTTTTCCTTACAAATCTGTGTGCCTCTGTTAATCCTCTAATTTATAATTTTTAATTTTTATTTTACTTCTCCGTTAATTGCATATATATATATATATATATATATATATATATATATATATATATATATGTATGTGTGTAGATATGTATGTATATATATATATATATATATATATATGTTTGTGTGTATGTATGTCCTTTTTTTTTTTTTTTTTTCTTTCTGTAACCTATATATAGGCCGTAACCTTTTATGTACTTCAGTGTTCCTGAGGATGTCATTAGACGAAAGCGCTTGAGCACCTTTTGTGTTTCCTTTCCTCGTGGTTTTATTCATCATAAATATTTTCACGTGTTACTTTCGTGAAATAATTTTCATATATATATATATCAGTGGCGACTCGTGACATTTTTGTTCAGGCATGCAATGTTATGGAATGGAAGAAAAACATCCGCCTAACCCTCTTGCCCAAACTTTGCATATTGTTTACATAGAACTTAGCAAGTTAAAGGTGTTTTACAAAAGTAGAACTTAGCAAGTTAAAGGTGTTTTACAAACTTTTGGGGACCTCTTTGAAGGAAAGTTCATTTAATGTTAGGCTTAAATATGGGAACAAAAAATTAGACATATTTATATATAGTAGTTACCGAATTGATCTAAAGAAAAAGATACAAATTTAAAATTTACCTTAAATAATTGTGAAGCATTATTTGAATTGAAATTCTGCTCTCCTAGTTTTCCTGCAAAATTCTTCGATGACCAAATTGTAAAAGTACTCTCGATTCTCCATAAGCTTCTTGAGGAAATTTTTTCAATTGAAATTAAGGCAAGATTAGATAGCCTTTCTTCACTTTGGGAACTCCGTAAATAACTTTAATTCTTTTAAGCGCAGAAAATGATCGCTCAACACTTGCTGTCGATATTGGTATAGTTAGAATCAAATTCATCAATTTATATATTTCCTTAAGACCTTTGTGCATTTCGCTTTCCAGTAGATATTTTAGGAGCTCAGCAACATTCTTTTTGGCAAAAGATTTGTGCGAATATAAACACACAATTCAGAACGGAGACGAGGAAACTCAAAAAATGAATTGTAGCTTCTTTTCAAAGATTCAAAAGCTCTCTCTGGGAAAGTAACATCATAGAACTCAAATTTTTTGCAATCTAAAAGCTCAATGAATTCCAATTTTTCCATTGAACTGAAACGCTCTTTCATTTGAAGAAGTATATTATCGAATATTTCATGAAATAGTTGACTATACTTCTCTTGGAGAAAGACTCTGTTTCCTTTTACATACAGGTTCACCACATCTTTCTGTTATCAAGTCCCACATATCTGCAAATTTTGTATCCCTTATTTGTTTGATTTTTTTCATAGTGCTTTCAACGGTGATTGAGCTATACACAATATCCATAGATTTTGTTTGCAGCACATTAAATAGATATTCAGTAAAAGGAAACATTGAAGAAAATACTCTAATAAAAAATTAAAATCGAAAGTATCGATACCAGCAAGCAATCCGCGTGCACTATTTTTGTTTTTTCATCAAATTTCTTTGGTTTTCAAGAATGCTTTTTAAAAGATCTATTATATCTTCTTTATTTTCCTTAACTCTTTCAACTAGACGAGATGAATAGTTCCACCGCGTTGGAGCCAGTTTAGGGAAACGCTTTCCAACAACTTTGTCAAGCATTGAAGTTCGCTTAGTTGAACTGCTGAAAAATGATGACAAACTTCCTAATACTGAAAAAAAATTATTACATTCGGAAATTTCAGCGACAGCTTGGGATAAAACAAGGTTAAGTTTATGGGCGTAGCAGTGAAGAAAAATAGCCTCTGGTACAGTTTCTCTAATCTTTGTTTGTACTCCATTAAGATCGCTCCCCATAACAGCAGCACCGTCGTAGGTTTGAGCAACTAATTTTTTTCAAACAGCCCAGTTCACCTAGTTGCCTTATAGATAAATCAGAAATCGCTCCTGCACTTCTATCATTGCTGACGTCATTGAATTTTATAAATCGTTCACAAATCTCTCCATGTTTATTAACATAACGAACAACAGTAGAGAGTTGAGAAAAACAGCTGACATCAGATGTTTCATCTAATAAAATCGCCACATACATGCAGTCGATAAGCTCACGTTTTATTTGTTCTAACATAACTGCACTAATAGATTGAATTATGTCATTCTGAATAGCAGATGATGTTCCCTTAAAAACAGTCGCAGTTTTTAAATGGTTTGAAGCTTTTCATCGAATTCTCCCATACAAAATACCAATTCAATATAGTTACCCCTATTGTCAGCGTTTTCTTCTTCATTGTGACCGCGAAATGCTAATTCTTGCATACCTAAAAAACATGTTATCCTAATCAAACGTTTCAAAATTTCTCGATTCTTATTAACTTCTTCGTTATGTCTGGAAATGGCAACTGATTTCTGCTTGTCGAGTATTAAATCAATTCTTTCTGACTTTCCAAATGTTTTAAGATCAACACATGCATTTATGTGAGCAAGAGATTTTTCATGGCGAGAAATTGCAGTATGTAAATTGTTTAAATCGTCGTATCCACGACTAACAGAATTCCACACAGAGTTATCTCTTGAAAATAGGAAACACGACCAACAGTACAATTTGTTATTTGAAATATTTCCACAAACCAGGAACATCATCATACAGCTTAGGATTAAATTTCTAGTGAAGCCTTTATTTTCTTTGCTTAAATTCAAATGTGGAATCGGTCTGCCATCATTCAATATGCGCTTTTTCTCATCAAAAGAGAGTGAGTAAAATCTTCTAGTCTTCAATTGATTAAACACATCGTCAGTCATTATGGGCACTACAATGCTATAATTTATTTAAGGGAACACCGAACACAAGTGAAGCTTGCGGCTGTGGTACTGGAAAGAAGCCTTGTCAGAATTGCCAGATGTTACTTTTTGGTGAATGCACCTATAAAACTGAATGCATGCCGTATTATTTTCATTAATTAAAAAAAATCAGAACAAAGCTTTTAATTATTTTTAGTAAAAATATTAAGTAAATTTTCTAAGCATATTTTAAAACATATTGCCTTTTGAATTTAGCTATGAGGCTCAAAAAAAATCTTATGGATAGTGAGAAGTCTCCTTAAAAAATTGCCCAAGGCAAGGCGGTGTAAACAAAATCATGTCTTATTCACTAGACAATTAAGAACATTTTTCTGTACCCAGACTGAATTAGTGAATGCTTTAGCTACAAGTATTCGATCTGTGTACAGAAAAATGTTCTTAATTGTCTAATGAAATAAGACATAATTTTGTTTACACCGCCCAATAGTCAGTACATGCGTGATTGAAGCCTTAGCCTATTTTAGTTTCTGAAAATTATTTTTGTCAATTATAATCCTTACTTAGATCTGAAAAGAGAACATATTAACGCATGCATTCATTGCATGCGTTGCATTCATTAAGAAATCGCCACTGATATATATACATTTTAACTGCAAACACGCAGTATAATTAACGTAAAGAACGACGCTTGTATAGGAGAATATTCCGCGCAAGATGAGGAGGGAGAACGAAACATTTGTTTCGTTCTCCCTCCTCATCTTGCGCGGAATATTCTCCTTACAAGCGTCGTTCTTTACGTTAATTATACTGCGTGTTTGCAGTTAAAATGTATATAATGTACGGCATGCGAGAGGTGCCCCCTTGGGGCATTGGTTTCTGCGAGTATGTAGGAGAATTACGGCATTTGATCGAGTGAGGCCCATAGTGTAATGGTTATCATATCTGACCGGCAATCGGAAGATCCCGGGTTCGATTCCCGGGTGGTTACCTCATTTTTTCATTTGTTTCGTTCTCTCTCCTCATCTTGCGCGGAATATTCTCCTATACAAGCGTCGTTCTTTACGTTAATTATACTGCGTGTTTGCAGTTAAAATGTATATAATGTACGGCATGCGAGAGGTGTCCCCTTGGGGCATTGGTTTCTGCGAGTATGTAGGAGAATTACGGCATTTGATCGAGTGAGGCCCATGGTGTAATGGTTATCATATCTGACCGGCAATCGGAAGATCCCGAGTTCGATTCCGGGTGGTTACCTCATTTTTCATTTGTTTCGTTCTCTCTCCTCATCTTGCGCAGAATATTCTCCTATACAAGCGTCGTTCTTTACGTTATATATATATATATATATATATATATATTATATATATATATAATATATAAGGTTGCACCATATATTCTGCTCGATTTTTCAGTTCATTCAGAACAAAAATTAAATGATTTATAAAGACAAATTTGCTCGAATTTTTAGTTATTCACAACAAAAATTAAATGACAATGACAAATTAATCATCAATATAATTCCCTTCTTTTTCTATAACCTCCTCCCACCTGTAGAAAAGGTTTTTTATGCCACGTTCGAAGAAATCCCTTGTTTTCGAGTTAAAAAAAAGAGATCACTTCGTTTTCGATAGCTTCCCTGGAGTGCGATTTTTGTCCATCTAGGATTCTAGGTGGTGTTGCAGACTTCTGAATAAATGGTAGTCTGAAGGTGCGATGTCCGGAGAATAAAGTGGATGAAGCATTTTTTCCCAACCAAATTCCTCCAATTAGGCAGTGGTGATTCGAGCAGTGTGAGGGCGCGCGTTATCCTGGTGGAATAGAACACCTATGCGATTAATTAATGCAGGACGTTTTTCTTGTAATGCCATCTTCAATCGTTGGAGTTGTTGGCAGTAGACTTCAGCTGTGATTGTTTGGTTATCTGGCAGAAGCTCAAAATGAATAATTCCTTGCATATCCCACCAAACGCATAGCAAAATTTTCTTTGGATGGGGTCCATTCTTTGGATGAGGTTCAGGCTTTGTTTCACGGCTAAGCCACTGATGTCGACGCTTAATATTGTTATAGAGGACCCATTTTCCATCCCCAGTGACGATCCGATTCAAAAACGGTGCCTGCAGTTGCCGAGAATGCAGTGATGTGCAAATATCGATTCGATGTTGAAGATTCGCTCGTGACAAATCATGCGGAACCCATTTCCCAACCTTCACTACTTTTCCTAACAGCTTCAAATGACGATGAATGGTCATATGGCGAACGCCGCGTTGCAGGCCAAGTTCTCTCACAGTTACCGTTGGGTTTTCCTCCACTGTTGCTTTCAGCAACTCTTCATCTAACTCATTTGGTCGTCCTGTTCGTTGATAATCTTTCAGACTGAAGTCTCCATTTCGTACACATCCATTCACTCACATCATCATTTCCATAAACTCCTTGAATGTTTCTTGCGGATTCACTAGCGTTAGATCCTTCATGGAACTCATACAGCATCACATGTCGAATATGCTCTTTCGTAGGCTCCATGTTTTTTCAATTACTGTAATATCGTAGAGGTGGCGTTGTAACTGTATGAAAAACACCAGAGAAAATATTCATTAGCCTAATCCTACACTAGCCTAAGCCTACACTAGCCTAAGCCATTTTGTATCGTGATAAAACATGTGCGAACCTGTCGCCGCGTGTATTTTGCAACATTTCTAAAACTATTTCACATTATCTTGAGGTTATTCTATTATCTATCGTCCGTTTTCTAATCGAGCAGAATTTATGTTACAGCCTGATATATATATATATATATATATATATATATATATATATATATATATACACAGTATATGCCCAGTTAGGTCAACTGAATGCCCGGTTAGGTTAATTGAATGCCCAGTTAGGTTAATTGAATGCCGGTTAAGTCAACTGAATGCAGATTAGGTTAATTAAATGCCCGGTTAGGTAACTGCATGCCCGATTAGATTAAGTGAATGTCCGGGTAGGTTAATTGAATACCCGGTTAGGTTAATTGTACGCCCTTGACGATTGGTTAGGTTGATTCGTGATATTTTCGTTAAAGCTAACGAAAATATCACGACTTAACCAATCGTCAAGGGCGTACAGTTGATGATTGGTTAATTGAATTGAATGCCCGGTTAGGTCAACTGAATGCCGATTAGGTTAATTAAATGCCGGTTAGGGCAACTGAATGCCCGATTAGATTAACTGAATACCCGAGTAGGTTAATTGAATGCCCGGTTAGGTTAATTATACACCCTTGACGTGATATTTTCGTTAGCTTATAGGGTTCAACATCCACCCTGGCAACGCCGGGTCGCTCCGCTAGTATATATATATATTCATTTCACATGTTTAATTATGAAATTCAATTCCATATATATATATATATATATATATATATATAATGAATAAAACCACGAAGGAAAGGAAACAGAATGGTGCTCAAGCGTTTTCGTCTAATGACATCCTCAGGAACACTGAATTGCAGTGTTCCTGAGGATGTCATTAGACGAAAGCGCTTGAGCACCATTCTGTGTTTCCTTTCCTTTCGTGGTTTTATTCATCATAAATATTTTTCACGTGTTACTTTCGTGAAATAATTTTCATATATATATATATATATATATATGGGAATGAACTCAGAATGGTTCCCTGAGGTTTTTTATGATACACACAAACCGTGCATGAAACAAGGAACTCTTTTAAGAAAATTAAATCCACTATAGTCCGAATAAGTAATGGTACACTCAATATATTTTGCCCCACCCTTTTTTCTTAGCTCAATAATAGGCCATGGGGCTGAAATGTCCTTTGGGCCGTAAGTTTGAACTTTCTGCGCTTCACATAACCGGGTTTTTTCCAGTTTGGACCTCCCCTCCTTGTAGAAAACCGCTTTTAAACACCCTTGTATAAAACCGATGGTTAACGCAGTTTCAAAAATGGCGTCTGACAGTGATGTGCGTCGTAAACAGAGAGCTGTTATCGAGTTCTTAACCGCAGAAAAGGAAACAATTGGAAATATTCACAAACATCTACAAAACGTTTACGGAGATGCTGTTGTTGATCGAAGCACAGTTGGACGCTGGTCTAAACGTGTGAGATCATCGGAGAGAGGGAGAGCCAGCCTCGATGATGAGCCACGTAGCGGTCGCCCAGCATCGGCTGTGACATCTCACACTGTGCAACGTGCTAACAGCATCATTCGATCAAATCGGCGCGTCACACGCAAGGAGCTATCACTGGAGCTAGGAATTAGTGAAGGAAGCGAATACGATAATTCAGCAACTGGAATACTCAAAAGTGTGTCCACGGTTTGTTCCTCGCCAACTGACTGAAGATCACAAAGTCCAAAGAAAAGAAATTGCTTCTGAGTCGTTGGTTCGATACGAGACAGAACGGGATGACTTCCTTTCACGAATTGTGACTGGGGATGAGACTTGGGTACAGCACTTTGAACCTGAAACAAAACGCCAATCCATGGAGTGGCATCACGCAAACTCCACACGCGTGAAAAAGTTCAAAATGGCCCCCTCTGCAGGAAAGGTTATGGCCACCATCTTCTGGGACATGAAAGGGGTGATTTTGGTGGACATTATGAAGAAAGGACAAACAATCAACTCAGAGGCATATATTGCTACCCTACAGAGACTCCAGAGACATATAAAGCGAGTTCGACCGGAGAGAAAACTGGAAGACGTCCTTCTTTTGCACGATAACGCAAGAGGTGGCTCCAGCGGAACCCAGCGGACTTTTACCAGCAAGGAATGGAATAAAGGCTCTTGTTTCGAGGAAAGCCGCAGAAAAGGATGGAGACTATGTGGAAAAATAAAAACTTGTAAAAAAAGGTATGTAACTACTTGCGTACAAAATTTCTCGAACTTACAAGGAAACTTGGAAAGAAAAAAAAAGGTGGGGCAAAATATATTGAGTGGTCCTCGTGTATATACATTTTATTTTGTGAACTTTTAACATCTTCACTAGTACCCTTTTATACCAACCAGTTGTTTTAATTATTACAACAAATCAAATGAATCACTGCTATGAACAAACAACGAAAACAACCATAAAACATAATTAAAAAAAATTATTTGAAATAAAAGAAACAAGAATGAAATAAATAAAGAAAGAAAAATTATAAAAATTAACATAAATTTTCAAATATAAAAAATTGCTCTTTCAAAATCCTTCCCGAATTGTAAAATAGAGATTTTGGAACCCTGATTACAAATAATCACAACAGTTTTACAAGAACGGCACCAGAGCCCCATTTTATATTCTTCCTTTAACCTAACTTCCCAATTTAGTCCAAAATTAAAAGAAGAAATAAAATTAGGATTTTTATTGTAAAAATTGTCTTTTAAATTAGTTTTTTCATGTTTTGTTTTAGTATAATTATCATTTTATTTATTTTTATTTAAATTTATGTATATTTGTAATAATAATATGTGCCTGAATCAAATGTGTATTATATATATATATATATATTGTACATTCCTATAAAATAGTCTTTTGTAAATATTAAGCCAGATTTTTTTTTGAATAATTAATTTTGCAGAATTGAAAATATGAAGTCCTTTGAACCCCAAGTCGTAGTCATAAATCGAATGCAGTCTTCATTCGCTATTCAGAGATTAGCGAAAAGCTTTACGAAAAGTCGACTACTCCAATCAAGGCAGGGAACGTTATTTTCCAAATCGTAGAGAGAATTTCTGATGAGAACTGTTATTAGCATCCAATTACTCAAACTTGATAAATCCCAGAGGAATGCCAACGTATACGTCAAAACGGAAGTATATCAGAACTACGGAACGAAATTGTATAAGGGATAGAAGCATTTGGCAACTCTTTCCAAATTTGGTGAAGGAAAAAAATATTAGAGTTTAATGGATTGTTTCTAATAAGGTAAAAATTGGATACTTTTTTTTTTTATTCAATTAGATTTAACTTTTGATTTTTACTTTTCTTCAAAATTTATTTTTTGAAATAATTTGGTTTTAACAATTTTTAACCTTTATGCGTGTTGTAGAATTAATTTGGAGTTATTGCATTTCGATTTTTACCTTTAAGATACGAAATCTGTTTATAAAAAAATATATAAATACGGGGTTGTTTAACCTCCTTCACAACATCTAAGGTCATTGACGGAGGGGAACCTACAGCTTTACGTGTGATCCGAACCACGGGTCATTACATAATCTGGACGCGGAGGATGGTCCTCCATCCAACTTCCAACTACTCTCCAGACTCAATGTCGCTTAACTTCGCTGATCGACGGGAAGCGATGTTGCGACACTGGCCACAACGGAGACCAGTTTGTTTATAATTTTCATAATTTATTTTTAAGGTACAGCAAAGGTACAAGCATAAAATTTAGGAACTGAACTGACGTAGTGATGTCAAAAAACATATATACAGGGTGTTTCAGGGGGAAAGGTCAATACTTCGGGAGGTGATAGTATAATCATTGTGAGAAAAAAAGTTCATATGAACATGTGTCTAATTCTGAATGGTTACGGAGATAGAGCTCTTTGAATCTACAAATACAAAAGCATTGTTAATGGTAATCGAGAAAGAGAAACCAATTACTGTTTCTAACATTTAATGTTTAAACATTGGCATTTTGAATAGTATCAGATACAGAAATGACAAATTTGTTACAGTTTACAATACGTTTTCAAAAATCCCACCGTCAACCACTATGCACTTTGCAACTCGTGTGCGAAGATCGCGTGTTGTTCGTCTGACTTGACTTGACTTTTCATCCACCCCCACAAACAATAATCTAACGGAGTAGGAGGTCTCGAGACCTTGGTGGCCATTGAATGGGACCACCGCGGGGGAGGAAGAACTGCGCGCGCATCAGATTCAAACAGCTCTATTTCCGTAACCATTCAGAATTAGACACATGTTCATATGAACTTTTTTTCTCAAAATGACCGATACTATCACCTCCCGAAGTATTGACCTTTCCTCCTGAAACACCCTGTGTATATATATATATATATATATATATATATATATATATATATATATATATATATGTATATATATATATATATATATATGTGTGTGTAGGGTGAGGCAGAAGTAACCGGGCAGTCAATAAGCACTTATTCCAAAGTAAATGTTTATTGAAATTTAGTCACAAATTAAGAAAATACAATGTACATGATACTAGAACAATATAAAGCATGATTAGAGCAAGTGTTCGAAATGCTGACCACGTTCTTCAATGCATTTAGAAAATCTGTCTACCACAGAATAGCCCACACTTCGACACAAATCTTCGTTGATTTCTGCGCAAGAATTCACAATTCTCGTAGTGAGCTGCTGAATGGTCCTTGGTTTTTCAGCATAGACTGAATTCTTCAGCACACCCCAAAGAAAAAAGTCTGGAGGTGTAAGGTCAGGAGATCGAGGAGGATAATCTATGGGACCACGGCGTCCAACCCATCTCTGAGGGAAGTGCTCATCGAGCCAATCGCGCGCAGCGTGGCTGTAATGGGGTGGTGCTCCGTCTTTTTGGAACCACATCTCACGAATGTGTGGCCAGGTTGCCACGTTTGGAAGGAAATTATTGTTGGCATCGCCACGTAGTTGGCGCCTGTCACAGTTTTTTCAAAAAAGAACGGACCGACCAGACCAGAAGCACAGATCCCAATCCAAACCGTGACACCGATGGTGTTGACTTCCTTCTCGAGGATTAGGTGAGGATTTTCACATGCCCAGTAGACAGAATTATGTCGGTTGACGTGGCCATTTAATTTAAAAGATGCTTCATCACTCCAGATGATCTTTTCAGGAAAGGTGGCGTCCATTGCACAGAGTTGTCGAAAGATCTCACAAAACTCCACGCGACGGTCATGATCATCTTCGTTCAGTGCATGGAGCAAGTGTGGACGATATGGCCTCAAGTGGGCATCGTGTAGCATTCTTATAATTGATCTTTGTGAGATGCCAAGTTCTTGCTCAGCTCGTCTGGTGGACTTCCGTGGACTACGAGCGAAAGCAACTACAACAATCTGCTTGTTTTCGTCGGTACAGACAGACCTTGGTCGTCCTGGACTTGGAAGATCTTCACATGAACCTGTTGATTCAAAGCGTTGAATGAGGCTGGTTACCGTGTCTCTTTTTATTGAACGATCAAATCTTTCTTTAAATCGGCGGCATGTCTCGCTCTTGTTGTCCGTTCGGTAAAATTTTTTTACAATGAAGACACGTTCTTCCATTGTAAAGCGTTGGTTGCTCGCCTTTGCCATAATTGGGGCTTTCAAAATTGACCGAAATAAGATGTGTTCACAACCACCAGCTGCGACAAACTGAATTAAACGGTTAGCCTAGCTAGGCTACCCGTTTAGCCTAGGCTATCGGGTGTTACGTAATCGATGCAATTATCGCTAGAAACTTCCAAAGCTGAAACATCAAAAAGCTGCCCGGTTACTTCTGCCTCACCCTGTATATAACCTTTGGTTAGCTTCCACTCGAATTGTTCATTCTGACGAAGGTCAAGCTTTTCACTCCATCTTAGACCTACAGTTTAACGTGGAATCCGAACCACGCCCCACCAGCAGCCCAGCATCTTAACCACTAGGCCACCCAGGGTACCCACTTATCTCCAACCACTTTCTTTATTGTGTAGAAGGATGAACAGCTGGGTTTCGCTGCGCGCCGACTGCCGTCACCGGGTCTCGAACCCGGGGCCGATGGATTTGTCGTCAGCGATGCTAACCACTATACCACCGAGGTTTTTTTTATATATATATAATAATTAAGGTCTGCTATATATTAATTTCCTAATCTTTTAGTGTACAAAAACTTCGTATATAATAATTCAAGTTAGCTCTCAATTACGCTGAAACCTCCTTCTCATAACTAGGCTAAACCTTTAACTATTCATTTCAAGTCTGGTCTAACTTTATCGTATAAATAGCTCTTTTTGACTTTTAAAAAAGCGTTAAAAAACTTAAAAACTAAATTAGAGAATGAAAGAAAAAAGTTAAAAAAAAAAAGATTTCTCCATTCCTAAAACAATTTACCATCCAAATTGTGAACTTTCTTTGGAGAGAGAATTGCACCCAGATATTTATTGTCATTTCTATGCACAAAACTTAAATTTAAGCTCGCGCGTGATTAAATATAAAAAGTTTTCTACCTTCCAAAGCATTTAACAAGCTAATAGAGAAAAACTTTAAGGCAAAAACTGTTGAAATTGCGGAGAAGTCTGGCTCCATCTTCGACTCAAAATATATAACATTATTTTTGGTACTTTTTTTTTTAGGGGGGAGGGGCTTATTATGTAGGATTTACGCTCAGGAATTTGACCTTCGTTATTAGTCGCGGAGGTTTTTATCTTTTTTTTCTTTTTCGCGGAGGCAGTTGTATGTAGTCGCCGTTTTGATACTTTTTTTTTTAATATTTAGGAAGATTTACAATTATAATGAATTTGTATGCGTTATCTCGCTTGCCTCACCATTCAAACGGAGGGGGATTAATCACAAGTATTTAAACTTTGAGAAAAATGGGAGTGCTAGAAGTGTTCCTTTATGCTAGAAAAATAAATATATATCACGCGCATTTGAAATTTTGTGAAAGTTGATGAATTTTCTCCCCTATTTTTGTAGTTTTGGAGTCTGATTGTATACCATGGTAGATTACTGTATTTTAGCCAAGTTTTATGACAGGTTGAAGAAACCTTCCAATTACAGTTATTAATGCAGCTGAAGAGAGTTTAAAACGTAAAAAAGTTTAGTTTCAAATATATCTGTGATAGAGTTTATTCATATAAAGCTTTAATTTGGTATTGAAGAGTTTGAAGTGAATTAAAATGGTTTCGTTAAATTTTCGTTGATAAAAATTAACTCGTGGCATATATTAACTAACTCATGGTAAGGAATATGCTTTAGATTTACAATTAAACGCCATTTTTTTTGTATAACTGATTAGTGATTACCTCTGTTTCTTTCCTATAGGCGAGTTGTATCTTTTTTCTTTTAATAAATTCGAGAGGGAGATCAGTGACACCTTTCGAGTGTATTTAGTCATTTTGCTTATATGGAAGATGGTCATAATAATATAATCAGTCAGGAGGACCAGAAACTGGTACGGAGCTGAGGCAAACTATTTCGGATATTTCGGGTACCAGCTGACCCCGACGAAGGTGGCGACGAAAGTGAACGGATGGTGGTAGCATTGCGTTACAATTAAGTTATAATTAACCATTAGTGATTGAGTAATGAATATTAATGACGAAGTTATAATCTGAGAACTAAGTACCGAGTGTCACTTTCACTTTAAATATCAAATTAAATTCACTATATGAGTTCTCATTGCGTACCACAACAGGTTAGGCCTACATAAATACCAGATAACCAAATAAAAAAGTCACGGATGAAATAAAACACAATAAGATTTATAATTTTACTCGTGTTCACATACTAATTAAAACTGCATAACGTTATACTCATATAATGACAATTAAGGAACAGGATCTGAAGGTCTCAGAATCCTGAGGTTCTAAAAGTCTCAGAACTCCGGGAACACTTTAATAATTAAATAATTTCCACGTGGGTTCAACTCTCTCGTCACACGGACGACAATAAGAATTAGATGAATCAGAAAGCGAATCGAATGCTTCCGAATCTGAATTTATGCGAATTTTCTAAATTCGAAGTCTTCTGAATTTTTCCTAAATCTTTCTCTCCTGCGTCTCACCTTTCATAGTTGTCTTGGAGAGTATCTTTCTCGGTTTGTCATGACGCGTTCATTAAGGTTTTCTTATTTCAGTTCAGTACTTATAACTCGGAAAAGTGACGTCAATGGAAATGGAGAAGCGCGATTGGTCACACAAGAATCATACGATGTAAAATAGTACCGCGCAGGCAGACAGTATTACAAAAATGCTACGTACTAAATCACGGCGTAGTCACGTGATACCCCTTGACTGGAAGGGAGGACCCCGTAATTCTGCACAAAGTGCACGGATGGAGATTGAATGCGTGACGTTATGAATGGAAATGGCCTAAACGTTTTCTAATTTCTTTCAAAGTTTACCTTATGTTAAATTTATATTAATTTATGAAAACTGTCAGTTTTACATTCCCAACGCTATAATGGAGCCAATTGGGTGAATTCCTTTGTTATTATTAGTATTACTATACTAGCATCATCGGGATTCGAACCCCCCGACCTCAGCACTATAACTTTGCTTATAGGGTAAACGGTATTACCACCGAGGTAGCTACGGACGCTACATTATATGGAAGATTGTCATTTTGCCAAAGGTGGGCACCCGGGCCTCAAAAAGGACCGACGGTCCCGGTCCCGGTCCTTGCCTCAAACTGGACCGACGGTCCCGGTCACGGGCCTTTCTGAAGACAGGACCTAGGAACGACTCGGTCCTCGGTCCTTATATATAAGTGAAAAATTTGATTAAAATGAAAAATGAAATTAAAGACACCGGAAATCTTTAATTTTATTAACGTAAATTATAATTAATACAATACATAAATGATGAAAAAAAGTTATTAAGTTAAATGCTTGAGTTTCCCTTCAAGAAGACTAGCATTTCAAAATGGCTGTCACTGAGCCCTGACCTTTTCGGCTTGAGGACGTCCTTCCCCAAAGAGAAGAGCTTCTCCACGGCGGCACTGGATGGGATAGGCGTGTTAAACTTGATGAACAAGTCCTTCAACGCCGGGCTGGGGAACGAGTCCTTGTTGAAGATGAAGGGTTTCACAGGCCTCTTGCTGAGAAATGTCTCCACCAACTTGGTCCCGGTCTCCTTCGTCTTCTCCCCGCCCTCGTAGAGAGCCTCAAAGAAGTCGTCATTGTCCTGGTCATTCTCACCCTCGCTGCTGCTGGTGTCCTTGCCTGAGTCCGCTCTTGCCAGAATCCTCTCCACCATAGACATCATCTGCTTCTTCACCTTGGCCTTGATCTCCTCGACGTCATACATGACGTCGTCCTCCACCAGCCTCACCCAGCCCAATTTGAACTTGGGGTGTAGCGCAGCTGCCAGGAGGAAGTCCATATCCTCAAAATGGGGACCAAACCGACGTTTGATCCCATCCCTGACAGCTAATACCAGTGGCTGACACATCTTGACATCGCTGCTTTCCATCTGCTCCTTCAACATTTTGAGAGAGATGGCCAGGGTGGGCAGGAGTGCCCCCATGTAGGCCTTGTCCTCCCCTTGCAGGATGTCCAAGGCCTTACAGACCGGCTTCATCACCTCAAGATACTCTTTGAAGAAGTTGATATCAGCTGAAAAAAATAGTTAATATTTTAGTCCTGTACTTAAACTTTTTATATTGTACTTTTTACTTTTTACTTTTTACCTTTTCAAAAAGAAAAGTAAAAAAATCAAATATGTATATTGCTCACCAGATGAGAACGAAGGCACCCCAAGAATGTTGCACGTCTGGTGTAGTCCATGAAGCTTCTCCCTGTCTCCGAAGATGTCGACCAGGCGGGACACCCCGTCGTAGACGGAGTTCCATCTCGTAACGGTGGGGACAGTCAGCTGCATCCCTATCTCGGCCTTGATGGTGTCTGAGGCTTGTGAACTTCTTGACTGCTTGTTCCACAGCTCCGTAGCTTTACCAAAGGCGGTCCGGTACGCCTTCCTGTAGGATGGTGAGTCTTTAGGGCCTTGTCAGCGTCGGAGGTGGCCACTAGGTTCAGGGTGTGGGCGGCGCACCTTGTGTGCTTCGGCAGGACGTATTCAGGATCCTCCGTGGCACCGGCTAAAAAGAAATGTCAATTTATTCAATAATATATTTGAGTGAAAAGAAAATACCTTACAAGACTTGTAAAAAGTTAAAAAAAAATCAAGAAATAATAAATAATCCATAATTTACCTTCCAAAAGCGATGCCAGATCCTCAACCTGAACGACGTCCTCATCATCGGGCCGCCCCACACCTTCTTCCTCCTCTTCCTGGACCTCCACAGGCAGCTCCTTGTCCGTTTTGCCAAAGACACTGCACAATGAAACACAATTATTATATTTTTTTATTTTTTTTATTCAATGTTATAGAAAAAATTAAAAATGTAAAGATTTAAAAGTCAAAAAATTTGAATGAAGAAATTTAAAAAAAAAATCTGCTTACTTAAATGCCTTGACGAAGTTGCTGCCATTGTCAGTAGTAGTCCTGCAGACCTTGGACTCGATGGCGAAGTCGAAGAGGACCTTGTACTGTACATCTCCTTCGCAAGGACCTCGAAGGTGTGTCGTCCGGTGAGTCGTCTGCACGCCAAGACTGCCTTCTGCCTGAGGATGGTGGCCTGGTCAATCCAGTGTACAGTCATCCCCATGTACGACCTTAAATAAAATGGAATGCTTTGAATTGAAATGTAGTATTATAATTTATATTTTCATAGCATTGTAATAAATTGATTAAAATAAACTCACAGTTTATTAGTTTCTTTTTGATTGAAGTAAAAAGTAAATTAATTAAAATTTAAACATACTTGTGGGCACATGTCCAAGCGTCTGCCGTAGTAGAGACCGACTGTACAGAGTTGAGGACGTCCCTCAGGTGCTGCCTCTTCTCGTCAAACCTTAAAAAGTTTATTAAAAGACAAAAGTAAAGTAAAAAATTATAATGTCATCGCTCATCACTAAAAGAAAAAGAAAAGAAAATACTGTTATCAAGAATGAATTTAAATAGCCAAACAAAAAATACCTGTCTTCAATACGCCTGGTAAGCGTCCTCCTAGACATGGAGTGTTGGCCAGGGACACAGGTGCTAACAAAGTCCTTCCACGAATCGGAGTCGACGACGTCGAGAGGCAACATGTTGCCCACAAATAAGGTGATTAACTAATTAAAAAGAAATAAAAATTTGTTACGTTTCATCATAACTGACTGACATTTGAGTGTAATTTAATGATTATTTATAAATACTTCTAGACAAAGTTGTAAAATTTTTAATTGAATTTACTGACCTTCTCTTCAAAGAGAGCCTTGGTGACTCTGGACGGTCCAGCCATGGCCTCCCGTATAGTCGGCTGAACCATGGTCCTCTGCCTCTTGTCGTTGGGGTGCTCCTGAGGGTCTCCTCGCCGCTTCTTCTTTTTCTGGAGCTCCACCCCGTCCTTGATGCACTGGTCGAACTGGTTCTGGACGTGAGGGTGGCGCCTGGAGACATGTCGCTTGAGGTTGTTTTGGCTCTTGTTGCTTGTCGAGAGGATGTTCTTGTTCGGCAGGCACAGCAAGCACTTGTACTCCAGGTTCTGCTCACCCTTGGGGCCCAGGTATTCAAAGTATTTGTCCAGGTACGGCCAGGGATTGCCGGGTTCAGTTCTTCCGCTAGGAGCTCCAGTTGCTTGACTTGAAGTTGAAGCACTAACATCAGTAGATTCTTCGTCTCCTCCAGGTGTTGAAACAAGTTTCAGTTCAGTCTCAGTCTCTTTCTGAGTCTTCTGGAAGAAACGATCCATCTTCTTTAGAACTTCAAATAATCACTAAACACACTAAAATCACTAAAAAAGACCGTCCGGACCGGACCGTCCGGAATTGCTTAAAAATGGACCGTCGCTCCTCATTTCGGTCATCACTGAGAAAAGGACAGACTTTCCCACTCACGGTCCTTAAAAAGGACCGAGTTCCTGGAGTTCGGTCCTTTTGGAACTCGGTCCTGCCCACCTTTGCATTTTGCTTTGGCTGAAAATTTGTTTCTCATCAAATCTTTTTATTTATTTACATTGTCGCCTTTTCATGCGTGTCATATTTGAAATAGAAAAATTTTACAAGTATGAGAGTTCGTTAAAAACCTCACTCTAGAATATTAAAAACACAGAATATGGTTTATTTTGGAGTTAATAAACGTTCATGAAGGATTCCTGTAACACGTATGATACGTAAATTAGATTATGATGATCTACAGAAGCTAAGGCTAACAAAGACGATGATGATGATGATGATGATGGTAAGTATGTAAACGTTGTGTCCTATTTATTTCTCGTTATATGAACAACACTTTCTTTATGATATTACTCATTTGGACCGGTTTTGTACATCCTTTATTTCACATGATGTCTTGTTTCGAGGACTATCAACTTGATTTAACAAAATATCAAATTCATTTACCAAAATAGGTTAAACTGCAGTAAATATATTGTGAAGAGATGCGGGGTGAAGGAAATAAAAACAAATTAAAGTTTATAATAGTAGATGTTTATAGATAAATAAAACGGTTGACTCTATGCCAAAAAACGAAACGTAATAACATCGACAACTTATAGCCACATATTTTCCCGCTTCAGACTTTGAAAGAGCTCAGAAATAAACTGTTCCTCGTCGTAATTTTAACTATATTGTCTTTAGAAATTTCTCAGTACTTCATAACGTTAACTATTTTAAAGCTTACTTACTTTATAAACTATAAAATAAGGATGTTGATAAACCTGAAATGGTTCTCTACGACCCGAAAATAATTTTTGCTTTCAAGTTAATAATGAATGGTAATCATCATATGATTTTATATGCAAAAGTAATATAGTTTTTATAATGCTGAAAGTGTGGAAATAATATAACATCAGCTTTCAATCGTAATTCCACTTTTTATCCATGAGCTAAATCTTATCTAGATTATGCCTGTTTGACCTCATATGGAGTGGATTTGGTTAGGGGTGATATACAGTATATGTTCCTATAAACATTGCATTTATTTCGCTCTTGTGATCCGATATATATATATATATATATATATTTTAGGGGTAGGGAGAGAGAGAGAGAGAGAGAGAGAGAGAGAGACATTAATAGTTAAAATATTCACAAAAAATGAGTGTAAATATTATGAATATATAATTCCTATTCATTTTCCTGCTTCTATTTCGTATATATTCATGAAGCGAATATGTGAATATGATATTCTTTATTACTGTGTATTTATTGAACAAGGTGTTATGGATGATTCATGAGGAATCTTACCTGACGAAATCCGTCATACATAAAACATGAGTCGTACAACTCACTTATGTAAATAAACGCCTAATCAATATACGCGCGCGAAACCCTTTGACTCATTTCTTTCAGAATTCTTGATTAGAAGCATTTCCTCATTTCTTTGCTCAATTTACCTTCGAATCACTCATCATTTCCAACCTTCGATTCATCTCCGCTCAGATCCACACCTCAAAGGACTAATCAGGATCAAACTAGGATCACTGATGGATCATAGATGGATCATAGATGGATTAAAAGAGAATCCCCGGTGGATCAAAGTTATTGAGTCTAGGCTCCTGCGCTATATACTTTCATTATTGGAAGGCAGAAACGATGCTTCAAAGTATGGTTGATGCCTTCCCGTGATCAAAAAGGGAGCGATGCACGGTTTCATATACAGACTTTATGAAGCGAATCACTGCACTAACGAACTCTGCAAAACGTGCGCCGAAAGGAGGTCAAAACAAGCCCTAAAATTCGAATTCGCCTCCATTGAACATATTTGGAATGAAGCTTAGTCGAAACACGTACTTTTTACACAAATAATAATAATAATAATAATAATAATAATAAGGGCATAGTGACAAATTTCAATAGATCTTTACATGATGTAGCGTATATGGAGTTTTACCGTCGTAAACTTCCATGTCTTTCATATGAGTAAGAAACATGGAGTTTTTAGGACAGAACGTTTTTAATAAACTGTACATACGTTTTATATATACTCAGTATCCCCCCGTTATATTTTTATCAAACATTTTTCACATATATATTTCTTATTTCAATTTAACGTGAGTATAAACAGATTTTCTTCACTCTTTCATAACTTTATTTTGAATTTTCCTTTTATTAAAAAATAAAAATTAATCGTGTAATAAGGTAATTTAAAAATGAGTTTTAAGAGTTGGGGGAAAATGTTTAAAACGAGTTTATCGTCGACAAACATTAAAAAACGAACATTGTTCATGAAAGGAGCAATTATGAATTCGTGATCGTAAAAGGGGTTATTGATTCGTTTCTCAAGTTCGAGAAAAGTTATTAATTTTTGACTTTTAGGGACTATAAGAGGTTTATAACATACGTATAAATAAAGAGAGAGGTTTGGCTTTTTTGTACAAGCCAAATGGCTGTTTAATAACTCTAAAGTTTCGTCTGTTATAATAGAGACTTCGTAATCGTTCGTATCTACGATACATAATTTCCATATTCTGAGTAATTTTCCTTGTGTCTATTTTCTCCTTTATAAAGACTCAATTCGCTTCTTTTTTTTTTCTTTTTTTCGAAATAAGTCTTTGTATGGCGTTATTAAGTACGTAGAAAGTTTTTTTAAATTTTGATGTTATAGATTTAGTGTATAAGATTAGAAAGTTTTTTAATAGGATATTAATTGTTTGGGCATTATAAGATTCATGGTTTTTTTAAAGTATTTTAACGCGTAGTGTCGCAGTATCGTAGTGTCACTGCTGAATATCAATCAAATTAAGTTTTTTATTTACCTTTTTATAAATACCTCTACTGTAAATACTTCTACTCGTTTGCGAAAAGAAAAATGCAGTGTAAAGAGAGTATTGGTCCACTGATAGAAGGGGAGGTCAAATACACAAATGACCCAGAAAAAATAAGCGAATTGCTAAAAGAACAATTTAACTCTGTGTTTAGCAACCCAAAGTCCGAAAAGAAAGTAGAAAACCCAGCTGAATTTTTCAACATTGATACAAATCAGCCAAAAACAAATTCCGCACAAACCTATTAATAGACTTAGAGTTCTCGGAGATAAAGAGATAATTCGGCACCAGAGCCACAAACCTGGAGTACCACGTTTTTGAAGAAATGTAAAGAAAGTGTTGCCAACCGCTATACTTACTGTACTATAGAGGAAATCACTCGACACAGGACAAATTCCATTTCCATTAAAGAACGCAAATATTGCCCCTTATTTAAAGGTGGTAACAGAGTAATACCCAAGAATTATCGGCTGGTAGCTCTTACCTCCCACCTTATAAAGTGCTTTGAACGTATAATTAGAGGCAAAACTATCTACAGTACAAGTGAAGAACTTATACAACCCAAATAATCATGGTTCAGGGCTGGAAGATCATGCCCATCACAGCTATTAGACCACCAGGAGAAAATATTGGAAGCATTGTGTTGAGGAGAAAACATAGATGTAATATATACTGACTTTGCTAAAGCCTTCGATAAATGTGACCATGGAATTATAGCACACAAACTTAAGAATACAGGAATTACTGGAAAGCTGGGAAGATGGATATTTAATTTTCTGACTCAAAGAACACAAAGAGTGGTGGTAAATGGAGTTAAATCGGAAGTGTCAGAAGTCGTGAGCTCTCTCCCACAAGGTACAGTATTAACTCCCTTGTTGTTCATAATAATGATTGCAGAGATTGATGCAGATATTAGTGACAGTATTGTATCATGTTTCGCAGATGACACAAAGATATGCAAGGAAATATTGAACGAAGGTGACATAGAAAAATTACAAAACAACATTGAAACATTATTCAAATGGGCAGAAGACAACAATATGAAGTTCAACGAAGAAAAATTCCAACGTCTAAGATATGGTAATGAACAAGGTGCTACAGAATAAAAGGTACAAAACTCTGGAAGGCAGACAGATAACACCAAATCCACAAGTCAGAGATCTTGGAGTAATAATGTCGTCGGATGCAGAATTCAGAGTGCACTATAACATCAAAATTACAATGGCTAGAAAAATAATGGGAATCATCTGGAGGAGCTTCCGCAGCAGAAAAGCAAACATCATGCTCAAATTATGGAAGAGTCTAGTCCTACCAATAATTGAGTATTGCTCAGTACTCACAAGCTGATACAGAATAACTTTTCATTAATAATAATAACTTTCATTAATAATAAAATAAATACATTGGTTTTACAATTTACAATGCCATAAATAAGTGTGAAGCTGAACTATTTATTTTATTTAGTTTGGCCCTTAAGCTTTAGGCTTTACTGTGCTCTTAAAAAACGAGACAGAGACAGAAAACGAGACACTGCTAACATTGAAGCTATACAAAGGACTTTTACGTCTAAGACAGAGGAAACGAAAGGTGAAGACTACTAGTCTCGACTGCAATCTCTGAAACGCTACTCTATAGAAAGGAGACGCTAACGGTACACAATAATATGCATACGGGAAATACTCGAGGGAATACTGGAGGAACCTTCAGTACACCGATCTGAATAACTTCATGAACCAGCTGGACAGATTTCTGCGCAGAGTCCCTGACCAGCCATGCGTGGCTGGCTACGAGAGCAGAAAGTGATCGGTCACCAAATCGCGAAAATGTGGTGGTATGCTGCAGAAGGGTCGACCGTAGGTCGAACCTGAACCGTCGTTCAAACCCTCATAAAATAACCTAAGTAAGTGACCTCGTGCTCTGGTTTTCAAGAACTACCAAAGGAAATTTACCCAACAATATATATATAGGCCTATAACGGCAGCCGACACGCAGCAAAACCCAGCTGTTCATCCTTCTACACAATAAAGAAAGTGGTTAAAGTGGTGGTAGATAAATGGGTATCCTGGGTGGCCTAGTGGTTAAGACGTTGGGCTGCTGGTGAGGCGTGGTTCGGATTCCACGTTAAACTGTGGGTCTAAGGTGGAGTGAAAAGAGCTTGACCTTTGTCAGAATGAACAATTCGGGCGGAAGCTAACCAAAGGTTAACCTATACCGAAGGTATATACTATATATACATATATATTAGGTCATCCCATAAGTAATGCGGCATTTTTTAATTTTTTTTTCCATTTTTATCATTATTTTACGGATAGAAATCAAACAATTCTTTGAAGTTATTTATATTAAATAAATATTTATTTAAATATAAATAACTTCAAAGAGTTGTTTGATTTCTATCCGTAAAATAATGATAAAAATGGAAAAAAAAAAAATTTAAAAATGTCGCATTACTTATGGGATGACCTAATATATATATATATATATATATATATATATATATATATATATATATAATGTGTGTGTGTGTGTGTGTGTGTGCGTGTCTAGTTAATGTAAACTGTATACACATATTTTTTTAAACTGAATAGAGATCAACCCGATGATAAAATTTCAAAATCATAAGTTAACAAATTTTGTGATACTATTTTATTCAATAAATTTATTTTATTCTCTTTACCAATCAAAATTATATTAAAATGGGAATTAGGGCTCAACGTGATTCCTGAAGCACAACACAGTGTCAATGGCTAGACTCCGGTGGGAGTGTCCAGTAACTCAAGTCGCTATAGAGACGTTTCTCGCCATCCGGCTGCATTTGACAACAAGTAGTTAAATGGTTTTCATAAAAAAAGCTTATTTGAAATACAATTATAATAAGTGACATCATACAAAAAAGGTTATTTTTCAGGGCATTGTTATTATTATTATTATTATTATTATTATTATTACATTAACTGTCATATTTTTATATTCGATTTTGTAAGGAGAGAGACAGTTACATGAAATTTCCTCATTCACAGTCAAACTCTGGTCTAATCGAAATAATAAATAAAAAGAGGTGGAATGTCAAAGTTTCTTTTGAGTATGATATTATATACATAGTTCGAATAATAAAGGAAGTAACTCATTTCGAAGATAAATATTTCCATGTTTATTGAACTGAGTAGTATGTCCTCAAAAAGTACGCGTGCAATAATATTTCGTACAACATTGCAACATTCCTGGAAAAGGTGCGCAAGGGCCAGAAAAGGGGTTAGGGTTTGTCAAACCTAAAAATAAAAGGAATAAAGATTATAGCAATATTGCTGGAAAAGGTTCGCAAGGAACAGAAAAGGGGTTTAGGTGGTGCCAAGCCTAAAAATAAAGGGAATAGAGGCTATCCTAACATTTGTAACATTTTGCAACATTGTTGGAAAGGTGCGCAAGGGCCAGAAAAGAGAGTTAGAGGAGTTAGGGGGTTGCCAAACCTCAAATTAAAGCGAATAGTGCCTAGCACACCCAGAAACGCACCACCTCATACCTACAATCAACTCAATAATATAATTATGGACTTTAGCTGCCATCAGCAACACAAAGCCACATCAGTAGCATAATTATAGACTTTAGAGGCCATCGGAAGCACGATGCCACATCAATAGCATAATTATAACATCCCTACAGCCAATTCAATACCACATCACAAACCTTAAAATTAAGCGAACAAAGCCTAGCACACCCAGTAACACCCCACCTTAGACCTACAACTAGCAGCACAAAATAAAATATAATCTAATAAACCCATACCAAAATTTGCAGAGGCTCAAAAAATACAGTAGATAATGGACATGCCAATATCTTCTCAGAAGGCATTAAAAATAAGTATGTCAATGAGTGTAATAGCTCATATCATCTCGTTTTGACGTATTATCCGATGTTAACTCAAAAACAAATTTTGTTTTAATATTCGTATTATAAAAAATAGAAATAAGAAATATTAATTAAGTTTTAAATAAATTACATTTTATGTTTTTATTCTAAGAGTAACTTATATGTTGCAATGAAAAAGCGGTAAAATTCGATTAACCCAACAAATATCAGGATAGTCTTATAATTAAATTCAATTATCATAATTATTTATTTACTTTTAAATATGTTCTTCGCTATTATATACTGTACTTATAATATATATATATCTTCAGGCCTGGGAACTGTAAATATATATTAAGCACAATTTTTCTTTCCGCATTAAAAGCAAAAAAAATTTTGGCATCTCATCCGTAATGTCATTGCTATTACCATAGGTCTTTCAAAAACAATTTTTGTTTTAATATTCGTATTATAAAAATAGAAAGAAGAAACATTAATTAAATTTTAAATAAATTACATTTTATGTTTTTATTCTAGGGGTAACTTATATATTTCAATTAAGAAGTGGTAAAATTTGAATAAGGTATTAATGAGGTATAAACTCTCATTCATGAAAACATCCGACTCTTTCTTAAAAAAAACTAAAGAGTTCCTATTTATAAATAAAAATTCAGAAGAAATACAAAATTCTTCAACTCTATCGTTAAAACAGGACTTTAACTGCTACAATTCGAGAATCTTCCTTTTACTTTAAGCAACATATATACAAATTCCACACTGGTATTGACAATGTGAATTCAATTCATGCATTATAAGTGATTAATTATATACACACACACACACACACACACACACACACACACATATATCAGTCTTTCTTGTGAACAGACATGTTTTATCGAGTGTCCAGCGTTACCAATTGAATAGTTGTTTTCGTTGAAGTGTCTTTAAAAAAATAGTGTTTGGTGCATTCTTAACTAAATTACCTCGTGTTACTAATCATTCATGAACGAATATATATCAATTATTGACTTTATTCATTACTATATTATTTGATTAAACCAAGGCTAGTGCACGTGGCTTGCCTTGTTTGTTTTTCGAATCTACTAGAAAAAGAGGTTTAATAAGGTTCATTTTGCCTTGTTTGCCTTGTTTTGTTTTTCGAATCTATTAGAAAACGAGGTTTAATAAGGTTCATTTTGCCTTGCTACGGGCTCATCAAGTAGAGTGTGGTCACCCTCCGTGAAAAAAAGGAAAAAAGGAAAGAAAAAAGTCGGTCGAATAGCGGACAGATAAGTTTTTATTAATACTTTTTCTTTTACAGATCCTTCGTCGGTATTACTTAAGTATATATTAATTTAGTGTAAATTTGTGTTACAAGAACCTGTTTCTGCGTTTCAAGAACATTTTTGTGGGCTTGCGCAGGTGACGGCACAATAAGCACGCGGTAGACCTACGTTGTAATTCATTAATTTCCAAACGCTTGTTTTTTTGGTTTTTTTTTTTAATTAATTAATAGCATGACACCCCCCTCAAGTACTTGCAGTCGCTCTGAAGGGAAATTTGCCGCTTACGCGTTTACAGTAGCTAATAATAATAAACGGTTAGTTTGCAGGTGGTGCTCAAGCATGGAAGTGCTGAGGAACGAGTTAGAACGTGAAAGGGAGGCCACAGTGAGGCTTGAAAAAAATGTGATGCTCTTGACGGCAAAATTAGAATCCCTTGAAACTTCAGTTACGACCCCTCCTGCCTCAGTTTCTACTAATAATATAAATAGTAGTAATAGCCCTCTCTCTTCCCCTAGTTCCCAACACTTCGTTCAAGTGCGTAATGGAGCCCCATTGAGAAAACCTAAGACTTGTCTACCAGTAATAACAAACAATAAGTTTTCTGTTTTAGGTTTCGAAGATGCTGATGAACCGGAAATACGACTCGTTGGCGATTCCATTGTTCGAGGGCAGCTCGAGAAATTCTGTGGGAGAAACCCTCGGCGTAGGCGCCGTTACTGCTACCCTGGTGCAAGGGTGGAGGATATAACTAATAGTGTTGACCATTTTACAGACGGAACCTCTGAGGACACAACGTATGTTATTCATGTCGGTACTAATAACGTTTTAAATTCTAGATCGGAAGAACTGCTGGCTAGGTACAGGGACTTACTAGAGCGACTAAAGGAAAAAAATAATAAGATTGTTTTAACAGGTATAGTACTTCCTCGAATTATCCAACGTAGCGATTTCTACAACAAGGCGACCTATATCAACAATAACCTAAAGTCTCTTTGTCAACAGCAGGAAGGAGTGCATTTTGCAAATTTTTGGAACAGTTTCTACGGCAGGAGGGACTTGTTCCTTGGAGACGGACTTCATCTTAATGACGTTGGAGCTGCGCGTTTAGGAAGACTATTTCATAATACTGTCTCTTCTTTTCAGGCTGCCGTAACTCGAACGGTCCCTGCGTAATTTCCTCAAATTTCCCTTGCGCTCGCGAAGGTATCGTAATTACAAACAATTTGAAGGTTCTATCCTTAAATACTCGTAGCCTACGAAATAAAATAAACGATTTTTTCTTTAATTGTTTGTAAAGACTATGATTTAATTGCGATAAATGAATCGTGGCTTAGCACTGAAACACGTGACTTTGTAGGGGAGTATCAAGTTAGAGGTTATAGACTTTTTGTTAAAAACAGAATAGGTGGCCGAGGAGGCGGTGTTATGTTGTATATCAAAAACAATATTGCGAACGTTATAGAAATAAAGCATATAATTCCAGAACCGATAGATTCGACTATAGCAGAACTTAAATTGAACGATTTCAAACTTCTTATGGTTATATATAGCGACCCTAATCAAACAGCTGATACGGACGAAGCGTTATATCGTGAACTAAAGATAATAATAGGTAGTGAGCAGGCCTTAGTTATGGGTGACTTTAATTGCGCCAACGTGAATTACGTTACAATGCAGGGATAGCTTTCTCGAGGATAGCTTTCTTATTCAAAAGGTTGGGGAACCTACGAGATTGAACAGTATTTTAGATTTAGTAATAATTACGGATGATAGGCTAATCACGGATCTTCAAGTAATAGAACCGTTAAGCAAAAGCGACCACAATATGGTAGAGTTTGTCCTCTCAGTAAGTCACTCGAAACCAGCTAACTCGACTAAAATTCCTAACTTCCAGCACGCAGACTTTTGTAAATTTCGAAATGAATTGTCACACGTAAATTGGGAAAATGTAATGGGGATCTCCAACGCAAAACTAATGTGGGAATCTTTTAAGAAACAGTATTTAGGACTATAAATGAAGAATGTGTACCGTATAAGATTAAGCGTGCGAAAGTAAACAACAAGCCCTTGTGATTTACTTCTAGAGTAGGAGATATTATAAAGAGTAGAGATAGGGCTTATAGGCTACATAAGTTCGATAAAGACAATTTGTGGTTACGAAACAACTACATATCTCTAAGGCGTGAAGCGAAAAGTGTAATAAAAAAGTCCAAGCGCGGATTTGAAATTTCCATAACTCGTGACGGCAAAGAAAACCCCACGCGATTCTTTCAATACGTCAACAATAGGAATCCAGTAAAAAGCGTCTGGGGGCCGTTGAAAAATTTTAACGGAGAGCCAGTGTCTCAAAACAAGCAAATGGCTACCTTGCTAAACGAATTTCTTACGTCAGTTTTTACTATAGAAGATGTAACGAATATCCCTACGGTCATAGACATAATACTTTTTGATAATGGTAATACTTTGGATAATATTGTGGTTAGTGGAAGGGAGGTAATGTGCTATATTGCTAAAATGAAAATGCATAAATCACTGGGGCCGGATTCCATATATCCCATACAACTAAAAGAATTAAAAGAAAGCATTGCTGTGCCGCTAGCAAAGATTTTTAATGCGTCTACTTCTGAGGGGTGCGTACCCGATAATTTGAAGTTAGCAAACGTAACACCTATCTTTAAGAAAGGCGATAAAGGTGCTGCGGGAAATTATAGGCCAATCAGTTTAAAGTCTGTTGCAGGTAAGCTACTGGAATCAATACTTAGGGATCGTATAGTCGAACACTTAGATTTACATAACTTGGTTAGAAATACGCAGCACGGTTTTAGGAGAAACAAATCTTGCTGAACTTATCTTTTAGAATTTTTTCAAAGCGTGGTTGAAGTTTACGAAAAAGTGCTTGACACTGTACCGCATAAAAGACTCATTGAAAAAAACTGAGACTCATTTAATCAGAGTTGTAGTAATAAATTGGATAGAAGAGTGGTTGCGAGTTAGGAAACAGAGGGTGGTCGTTGATGGAGCGGAGTCGTCTTGGGCTAATGTAGCAAGCGGTGTTCCTCAGGGTTCTGTATTGGAACCCTTGCTTTTTCTTATATATACTGTATATTAACGATTTAGATGTCGGCCTAGTCAGTACAGTTTTAAAGTTTGCGGATGACACGAAGTTGGGTGGTAGGGCGATTAATGACGAAGATAGAGGTAAAATCCAGGAAGATCTGAATAAAATCGTGATTGGTCAGTTACATGGCAAATGAGATTTAACGTCGATAAGTGCAAAATTTTACATATAGGTTCGCGTAACGGTAATTTTGCGTATAGTATGTCAGGGAAGGAGTTATCAAGCGTAGAGCAGGAAAAAGATTTAGGAGTTATATGTAGTCACTGGTGATTTAAAAATAGCAAAACAAAGTACAGCAGCGGTCAATAAAGCGAACAAAGTGTTAGGTTTTATAGCTCGGAATTTTGAGTACAAATCGCGCGATATTATAGTTCCTCTTTATAAATCATTAGTTAGACCCCATTTGGAGTACGCGATCCAATTTTGGAATCCGCATATGCGAAAAGATATATCGAAAGAGTTCGAAAGATGATTCCGTCGCTTAGGTCGAAGTCGTACGAGGATAGGCTTAAGGAGTTAAAATTGACTACACTCGAGACTAGGAGGCTAAGGGGTGATCTAATCCAGGTTTTCAAAATTATGAATGGGTTCGATAACGTAGATAGAGATAGCTTTTTCGAAATATCTCAATATAATAGGACTAGAAATAACGGGTGTAAGTTGACAAGTAGAAGGTTCGAGACAGCAGTTGCCAAAAACTTTTTTACGCATAGAATAGTAAATAGGTGGAATAGTTTGCCGGTAGAAGTAATTAGTAGCACGTCTATAAACATGTTTAAAAATCGATTAGACGCATATGTTGATAGATTGGGTATAGTTTAAGGTAGTAAAATTAAGGCTTTGTGGTTCGGAACCCACGTAAAATTGTAGGTCCCTCCGCCACCACGGAGGACATGCACAATACACAATTACGAACACAGTTAGGTAGACCAGCCATGAGTGGATCCTAGGGTCTTTGTTGGTCTGAAACATTATAACATTATACATATATATATATATATTAGTGATGTAGGTCACATCCGCATCCGCATCCGCGGAACATCCGCACATTTTCTCGCATCCGCATCCGCACTCGTATCCGCACTTTGGACTGCGGATGTCGTGCGGATGTGGACCGTTGAGATAAAATGTCATTAATAAGCGGAAATTATCAAATTCTACTATATTAATAGAACTAGTTCATTGTGCGCAAAAGTGATGCAAGCGACAAGACGAGAGGCTGTTCTTGTATGAAGTTACTCTCTTGCAACCTACTTAGATCCACGTTACAAAGCCAAGTTATTTTCACCTAGTACATTAGAACGAGTTAAATCATCACTTGGCAAAGCAGTTGAAGAGCTTCAATCTCTTGAATCTGTCGCTTCGCCACCCACCAAAAGAATAAAAGTTTCAGTGACAGAACCAACACCTTCAACAAGCAAATCTATCACAGAATCTGTCTCTCAGTTTCTTGAGTCAAGCAGCAATGACGAGACCTACGCGATGTCAAAAGATGTAGTAAAAATGATCGAGAGCTATCACCAAGAAAAACGCCTGGCTGCATGTGACAATCCTATTAGTTGGTGGAAAAATACGCAGAATATCTATCCATACTTGAGTAAACTTGCAAGGAAACATTTAGCCTGTCCTCCAACAAACGTACCAAGCGAGAGATTATTTAGCAGTGCTGGATTAATATATGATGAAAAGAGAAACAGACCAGACTGGCAGCAGAAAAGGCAGAAAAATTAATGTTCCTTAAGCATAACCTTCCTATAATTAAGTTTGAACATTAACGATGAACATCTTAGTTTTACTTTATTTTAATTACTCATTTATAAATATGCCTAATAAAACTTTAAACTTAATATAAATAGTTATCAAGCTAATTAAAGATCTCTTTCTATAAGGGTGGAGGTTGGGGAAAGAGGTCGGTGGGGTGCATTTGAGTTGGGTTCACGTCCCGCATCCTGGTAACACAATTATGGTTTCTAATTGTGGCTGAAACTCAACAAAATATAACGAATTTATTTGCAGACAAATTCACTAATCGATTTCTATATTAGTTAGATGCTTGATATTATTTTATATGTTCAGAGAAAAGTACAGCAATTATTGTACAATTAATCAATTATACTACATTATAGCTACAGCTCTCTCTATATAATAACTTATTATATACGCTAAACACAACAAATCTCGAATATATCCTAAAAAATAACGAAAATGTAGACATCCGCATCCGCATCAGCGGATGTTGAAATCAAACATCCTCATCCGCATCCGCATCCGCGGATGTGAAAAAAATGACATCCGCTACATCACTAATATATAATATATATATATATATATATATATATATCAGGCATGGGGACGAGGCCGAGACCATCAGAAATCCACGAGACCGAGGCCGAGGACATACATTTTTCAAAGTCCTCGAGGCCGAGGCCGAATCCGTTTTAGGGGAGGTCTCACGAAGCGTTAAGATTGTTCGGCTGAAGGTATTTGCACCCAGAGGTGTAATATTCGGATGTAAATAACGAATGCGGTATTTGCACCCAGAGGTGCGATATTCGGATGTAATAACGAATGCGGTATTTGCACCTCTGGGTGCAGATACTCACTTCGAAATCTTTTACAAATAAGCTCCTCCATGCTTTGGGAAGTCTCAACAATCTAGCCTAGCCTAGGCATAAAGCTCTTCCAAAGGTAACCTACCGCAGCCTCACACTAGCCTGTATCTTTTCTTTTTTTTTGAAATCCATAAGAAAAAGCAAGATTCTACTCAAAATTAATACACAAAGGCATAGCTCACTTCACTTACCTAATAAAAGGGAATTATTAAGCATTAAGCACGTTCATCTCTCACACGCGGTCACACCACAACACCGACAGGCTGTGTGTTTACATTTACCGGGTCACACAGTCAGACACAGTTGCCAGAAGAAGATTTCCTGGGCACCATACATTAGCCCAATAACTTTTTATTTCTCATTTCATGCAGTTCTTATTTCTCATTTTAATATACCCGCAATATTTCAAGTATTTATGATAATATGGAAAGTCATGATGTGAAGATGATCTAGCAAAATATTTCAAGATTGTACTAACTCACCGAGTTTTGATCGTATAATTTCTGAATGGCTACAATTATTAGTGACTTTAGCGAGCATTGCAAACAGAGCTACATTTGGAGATGCCTTATTTTTTTTAAGTTTTGCATTTTTATGTATCTTGACAATAAGAAATTGTGGTCTTAAAGTCTACCAAAGATCATTAATGTAATTGTAGCTTGTACTGTATGTGAACGATGTTTCTGATGTACAGTAGGCCTATAGATATGAAGTTTATATCATGCCATTACTATATAATTATATATACGATAATAATATAATAACGATAATATTAAGAATATATTTTTGGAGAGACGTCAGAAAGAGCGAGAAGAATTAGGACTGAATAAGTTTTCACATTTTTTATCTGATGAAGGAATTTTGGCGAATCGAAAAACAGATTTTGCACTATTCCGGGCAGAAATCTGAACTAAAATTTTTATTGTGATACCTGTCAACGACACCATCACCTGTAGGATATGGGCTAAACAAACAATCACATTATACAAGGTGCCCAAAGACGCCTTTTTGAGTACCAACAGCATTCGGATACCATTTATAAATGTTGGACTTTTTAATAAATTCTTAAAACATTATATTATTATTATGGACAACATACAGTTTTCTCAAAATATACAATATTTATTTTATTAACACATCCTTGAAATAACATTTCCATAGTTCTTACCACCCATCATTTGCAAGATACCACCACAGCAGGTACGTGTTCCAAATGAAAAATTATCTGGCCTATCAAAATTTGCACCAAGGTCATCACTCTCTCATTCATGAAAACATCGAACTTTTTCTTAAAAATAACTAAAGAATAAAAATTCAGAAGAAATTAAACATTAGTACAAAGAAATGGTTGAAAATTTTATCATCAGTGCAACCCTCAAAGATGTTCCCCTTCATTTGGAAAGCGTGAAACCACCTGAACCTATCAAGGTGATCCAAGTTATAAAATATATTTTCTTCATATATATATATATATATATATATACACACACATTTATTTATTTAGTTATTTATTAATTTATTCTAAGTCATTAATATTTTAAATGAAAGTTTTTCACAATAGAGGTTTGCTAACCAAGACAATGAAAGCTAAACAAGGCAGTTATCTCCGCTATAAAATAAAACGTACAGACTGTTTTTAGAAACATGACAGAGATATTAAAAATATCATTAATGCACACACACACACACACACACACACACACACATGCCCCGGTTGTGTAGTGGTTAGCGTCGCTGACTACGAATCCATCGGACCCGGGATCGAGACCCGCTTACGGCAGCCGGCGCGCAGCAAAACCCCGCTGTTCATCCTTCAACACAATAAAGAAAGTGGATGGTAGATAAATGGGTACCCTGGGTGGCCTAGTGGTTAAGACGCTGGGATGCTGGTGTGGCGTGGTTCGGATTCCACGTTAAACTGTAGGTCTAAGGTGGAGGGAAAGTTTGACCTTCGTCAGAATGAACAATTCGGGCGGAAGCTAACCAAAGGCTGTAGAATATCATCTTAACATATACCTACTTGAGCTTATCAGTCTGACCTCACTTGTAGGTAAGTTTCTTGAGAAAATAATAAAAGATAGGTTCTCACACATACTGAGATGAACACAGTCTAGATTCTCAACACGAAGACATGATCCCAATATTTCTAAACTGAAGCTTACAACCAGGTTTAAAACTTAAAACATTCATCTGTATACAATATTCAGAATAATATACATATATACATATATATATATTTAAAGGAGGAGATTATAGACACCAACTGACTAGGGAAGTACTCCTGAAGAGACATTAGACAGAAGATAGGAAGTGCTGGAACTCTCGTTTCTTCTGTCACTGTTCTCTTTAGTTGATCTTTTTCCGTGTCTCATCTCTCCTGTGAGCAGTCCAGCATGCTCTCAAAAACATATTTCTCCCTCTATTCTTCACTACACATACATGCATTTACACACGACACAATCTTTTCCAAATTTATTAAAGAAAAGTAATAAAATGGCATTATGGGCCTCAGAGACCTTGATTTTGGCTCCTCTTTTTTATACAGGGAGGGGGCCATTTTTGCGGGCGCTCGCCCTTGCCCCCTCCTTCCTACACACACACACACACTATATATATATATATATATATATATATATACAGTATATATTATATATTATATCTGCACAAAAAACTTGTCGATCTTAACTTGTGTTCTTTGGAAAAAACTGGTTCGTCCACATTCACTAAACATAATTTCATATTGTACAGGTATCTATGACTCCTCCAGCATCATCCCCACCTCAGACCTACAACCAACCCAATAACAAAATTATAGACTTTAGCTGACACCATAATAAAAAATAAAAAAAATTACATTTCGCATTAAAAATAGTGTGTGTGTGCTGTATATAAGTGAAATGAGTTATTGATAAGGGTGAGGTAGTATACTAAAGGAAAATAAGAAAGGGGGCGTGGCATATACTCGTACGTGTATATACTTATAACATTGAAGGCACTCATATTATGGACTTTTGCATTACATTGTACTTCCGTTTCACAACACTTATGTACTTACAATTATAAATTTAATGGACATATTAGCTCACTACATACTAATTTATAAAACTAAAATAAAATATTGTAAACATTCTTTAGAAAAGTTCTTAGCAGTAGCTAGCTGCTAGTCAAATAAGTAAGGGCTACCTGCATCTAAATCTACATGTAACCTCTGTAGTTTTGGAAAGGAGGGTGTGAGATCAATGCAAAGTCCTGTAACCGTGACAAATTCACATCTGTTTCAGGTTAGCTTAAACAGATTTACCTACTTGGCAAAGATTATAGAAAGAATAGGCTAAGAAATAGGAGAATAGGATAAAGAATAGGCTAAACAACAACAACAACAACGGTCAACCCTATCCAAGTGCCTCTAAAATACGTAAATGGATAATATATTAAGAAGACGTTATTACGACATTTCTAGCCCAGCCTCCTACAGAGGTGGAGGTAGACTGTACAGAAGTGTTTACAATGATGGAGTAGGGAAAAAAGATGTTGAAAGGTTTTTGCGGGAGCATTACGCTTATACACTTCATGGTTAAAACGACCAAGACAACAGCGGCATCGATTGACTCTATTTGGCAAGCAGATTTAACAGACATGCAAAGATATTGTGTATAATGATGGTTACCGCTACATCCTATTCATAATAGAAGTATTCTCTAGATATTTGTGGCTAATTCCTCTTAAAAATAAATCGCTTGAAACAGTTGCTAAAGCCACCAAAACGTTGATGTTGAAAGAAAACAGGGTTCCTGACTATTTTTGTATGGATATGGGAAAAGAATTTATAGGCCGAGCTTTTCAGAACATGTTGACAGAATTTAATATCAGTTACTACACTACCAATTCTATACATAAGGCCTCTTTAGCTGAAAGAGTTCAACGTACCATAAAGGAAACGCATGCACCGCTATTTCACACATAAAAACACATACAGATATATAGACTTTCTGGAATCATTGGCTTCATCATACAACCGCTCACACCATCGCACGATTGGGACAACACTTAACCAGATTTTAGAAAGAGGTAAGCGCACAGAGCCTGATGTGAGAAGAGATGTTCGTAGAACACCGCCACACTCTGCACGTTTCAAAATCAATGATTATGTAGGGCTGTCGCGTTCGAGAAATAAATTGTCGAAGGGATTTGAGCAAGGTGGACACGTGGGATTTTTAAAGTTAGGGCTATGAGACCTAAAGACGAGATAAAGTTGTATTACGTTGAAGATTTGAATGGGGAAGAAATCGCAGGTTTTTACCTTGAGGGGTTACAGAAAATGACATTTAATTTAGGAAAAAATGTGTTTAAAATTGAAAAAAGTTTAGGAAGCAAAGGCTGAGGAAAGAGAAAAATGTACCTGGTGAAATGGCTAGGGTACCCAGAAAGCTTCAACACCTATAAAAAACTGATGCAATAATGAAGCTTAAGTAGTATGGACCATGGCGCCCAACCATTTCTACATCACACTACCGTTCTCTTCGTCCCCTGTCTGTATATCCTAACAACACACTAGCCAACTTGTAACAGAACTCCATGGCCCCATTGAATTGTGTCGTGATTCGTATGAGGTGGGGATATGCGAAATTCAGTTGGCACCCTCTTTTTAAATATTGATTATAAAGAACCCGTTTTTACGGTTTTAGAGACCTGGTAAGTGTGAAAAAGCCGGGTAACTCGGGATGATACCATATGTATCGCCAGGATTGGGGCTGCACGGTATTACAGTACAGTAGTAACACGAGGTCCGGGCCGTTATGGTGCGGATGACGATGTTGTGAGAGACTTAAACGTAAGTTTAAAAATCTCAAATTTACGGCTGATTTAGTATACGAAATCGTAAACAAAGAAAACTCTGCACGTACTCTAATCCTAAAATCACAGGCTAACAGAAATATTAATTAAAGACAAAGGGCTGTTCAAAAATAACCTAGGGGCGATATCGATCGGCCTTCCAAAGAGATACCTTTCACGAAGTACAACATGACTTGTCCAGGTTAATGTATCAGATGAAATTGGTGAAATTGGTTGCTGGCTATAAACCCCCAGACATGTGCTATATTTACAGCAATATAGTAGATCACCAGTGTTGGGGATACCCAGGCACGCCTGCTGCGCGTTGCTCACATTCCCAACCATAGAGGGAAGAGCATCAGTATTACATATGACAGGCACCATTATGTGAATGTCGCTACTAATCTAATAACCAATATCTCAACACATATATAAGAACGATTGAGGGAAAAAGTTTCCCATTCGGTGATGGGAGATTAACAGTGAAGCTTCACTTTCGACGCACTGAGTTATAATGGACAGAAAGCCTTTCAAACTCTATCAAGTGTGAGATACCAGCGTGGTAGTGGACTTGGATCCATTTTTTCAACCATACTACGTACGGCTGTCTCTTGCTGACGAGGGGTGCCAGATATCTCGGTAGGAAAGCGTTACAATCAGGTCTTAACATTGCAGAAGACATAATGGCTGGGGCTAAACCTAAAGAAGCTCTAAAAAAACACTTAACGCGTACAAGGGACGAAATCATCAAAGACGCAAAGAGAAATATGCGTGGTGGTGGGGTAGGAAGAAGAGGAGGGCTGTCCGGAAAAAGGGATTATCAGCACGTGGCATTAAACATAAAAAGATATCGAAGAAGTAGTGTTCTAAGCGAATGAAACCTATGGTTGACCATTTTTTGACTGAAATAAGCTAAGGACATTGATATCATGAATCATAGACTGTTTACTACTTGTCGCGAGAGGTCGTACTATTTCTGACTCGTCATGGCACGCTTCATCCATCCGTGTAGTTCACAATGTTGTAAATTGGAGCTGTCCCTCTTTGACATGCCTCCAAGTCAAGTTTCTATTGCGCACAGTGACGTTATTACAATTAACCCTTTAAACACAATTAGTTCCCCGAGTGCTCCAATAGAATTCGTGATACCCAGCTCAGGCCTTTATTTTTTTTATACAAGCTGTGTGCACATGTACGCTAAACTACGTACAGCCCATTGTGATGGAACGGACTGCGATGATAAATATGCTGTAAACCCTGAAACAAACTTTCTACACTCCATATTCAACCATTGTGATGTATATTTAAATCAGGTCAACATATCGGCAGGAACGGGGTACTATCGCCTACGCGCCTATCTGGAAAATGTGCTGAACTTTTCTAAAGAGGCGAAGGATACCTTTTTAAGTGCCGAGGGCTATTATCAAGCTAAAGACGAAAGTAGTTTAAAGGACAAATTTAAAAATCCTAAAAAGAAGATATACGAGTGTTTTGGACGCCTGCATACAGACTTCACATTCCAGGAGAAGTTGCTTGTGAATGGGGTGGATATGAAAATAAAACTCCCCGCACGAATCCTGAGACCTGTTTAAATCTGGGTGCTGATGAAGAAGAGGGTGCAAAGCTCGTTGTGATTCATATTATGGAAACATACCTACGCGTACGCCGTGTGAAATTAAGTTCGCCTAAACAAATAGAAATTGAGAAAAATGTAATACATGCCACAATAAAATACCCAATTAACAGAGTACAGATCAAACTATACACGGTGCCAGAGCTGGCACCGAAACATAGAAAACATCGCCGTGGGAGCTCTACCTAAAAGAATATTAATTGGAATGCAGGACCACGCTTCGGTGAATGGAAAATATAAAAAGGGTGCCTTTAAATTCGAAAATTTCGGTCTTAAAAATCTAACTTTATACGTCAATGGCGTTGCGTTGGGTGGGGCTATGGATATGGATTATTCATCAGACGCTGTCCCGCTTTGCGCGAGAGCATATAGTAATCTGGTCCATATTGCAGGTGTTGTGATGAGCTCGGGATTGGGATAACGCAGAAAGAATTCATCGATCAATTTAAACTTTATCCGTTTGACATCACACCTGACTTATCTGCTAGTGTAAACACACACTTAAGTTCACAACAGAGTGGAAACATCTCAGTCAGATTGGAATTCGCCAAGCCGATAGACGCGCCTATTAGTGTACTAGTATACCTCGAGTTACAAGCCCTAATATAAGTTGACAGATTTAGGAGCGTTGTCACTGACTTTTAAAATGGACGCAAATACACTTCAGAGAGTAATGAATAGTGAACGAATCACGCGCTCTAAATTTATCAGTGTGTTTGCGAAGAATGAAACATTGAAATTGCCAACTACGAGAGAATGTAGTGGTATTATTTTGAACTCAGATTTTATTGGTAGTGAAGGGATTCATTGGTTTGCAATCTATTTTAAAAATAGGGACAGCATGTACTATTTTAATTCACTCGGGACTCATCCCTGGAGTGACCCTGTTATTGAAAAATTTCTCGAGCAGTTGCATATCCCCGAAATTGTATGGAATCCCTACTGACTACATGGATATTTTAATAATACTTGCGGGATGTACTGCCTTTCATTTCTCATGCGTATGTCACGTGGTAAGGAATTTATAATTTTTTAAAATTATTCGACCCCTGTCACACTCAACGAAACGACGAAATGGTATGCAGACAGATAAAAAACCGTTTTCCGATTGTGCGCACTCTTTGTATAGTATGATGTTTTGATTGTATATATGAAGTGAATAATTGAATCAATATTGCCTCCAATAATATTAATTTATGTATTCTGTAGCTTATTTAAAATGCAATGGAGCCTAATTTAAGATGGTTATAAAAAAATTGTACTATTTTATAAAACATGATTTCTATCATTTAATAAATTGATGAAAATACATTGCGTCTTCTTCTTACCCGAAACACCAAAAAGAAAAAAGATTTTACCCGAAACGTAAGAAAAAGAAAAAGCTTACATTATTTCGTTAATGATGTGGCAATCGCTGGGTTAACTGCGCGGTGAAACTTCTACCTTCGCATTCAGGTCCACGACATGCGTTTCTTCAAAACTATCACGAAAAGATTGTATAACACGAATCAAATCCTCATCGGACATTTACTGAGAAAGGATAATTTTAAATTAATTTGATTAGTTAACACATTTTCTGAATCTTTTTTATAAAAACCCTATTGTTTTTCATCAAAACATATGCAGAGTGTATATATATATATATATATATATATATATATAAATATATATATATAATATATATAATATATAAACAGAGTTATAAAGTGAATTATCAAATATCTTCGAATCGCTCAGAGAAGTTTGTGACCCTTTAAAAGAAAATGCCGAATAACATTTCAAATGAATTTATTATGGAATTTATAAAATTATTTAAAACTTGCAAAGGAGTCTTGATTGTTATAAGCTTTAAAAAATTGAACGAATTTTGATGAATAGAAATATCAAACCAGGACTTTACCATAATATTACTTACTATTGCAAACTAATCTATAATTCAAAATTGCAGATACCTGTTATTTTAATGAAGCATTTTACAATAAAATGTAATGAGATAAAAATAAATTACTACAACCCTCGATACATAAAAGTTGAAATAATCGAAACACAGAACAGTGCTCAAGTGCTTTCTCGTAATGACACGTTCTGGAATACTAAAATAAATAACAAGTTCGCGAATAAATGGCTACAAAAAAATAAAATTACAGGCACATAGGTTTATACACTTATTTTTTAACTGCAATCACTTGCGCAGGATCGTAAGGAGCATCATTGAAATATCATCAACAGTTTGCGTTGGAAATAATCCGTCCCGGTAGGCTGCGTTAAAAGGATTGATTGTAGATACCGTGGCAGTGTCTCCATCTTCATATAAAGCTGGAAAACTGTAAAGTTGTTGTGACTGACTCATGACGGAGGCAGGGCCGGATTTAGGAGTGGGCAAAGTGGGCAGCTGCCCATGGGCCTCCACATCTTGGGGGCCTCCACATATTGACAAGCCATTATCAAAATAGAAAAAACCCGAAACTAGAAAACCCGATAGATGATCAACAAAAAAACACGCGCATCCAATACCACTGTAGCACATAAACTTTTACCAATTACTATTTGTTGTGTACTGATTATTATTTTGTTTTTATTACTCTTTTACGCCACTCTCACTATAATGGAATACCCGAGTAACCCGAGGCTTTCATTTTTTGCAGAAATGAGTGGAATGGACAGACACAAGAGTGCACGATGTTTTGAAAGTGTATGTATGTTAATTATATTATGAATCTTATGGATGACTTCAATTATGTCTTCCCCTAAGGTAGGGGGGCCTCCACACGTCTAAATCCGGCTCTGGACGGAGGGAAGGTGTTTGTTTATTCACTGGTGAAAATAACTGCTGTGAGTTCCAGCTGAAAATACCCACTTTTATATGCATGATCCCCAAGTACTACACCTAAACACTAATAGGGGGTTTGTAAGTTTGCTGATTGGTTGTAAATGTAACTGGGCGGGCTATGTTAAATTTGTGTACCAATCAGCTATCATAACACCGATATAACGGACCCACGCTTTGGGCATTGAAGTCCTGATTGGTCACCTTCACGAATAATGAAAGTGTGTCTTTATAAAATTCGATTTATTCTCTCCGTAGATTTATTTTCAATGTTCACACGGTGCTTTCAAATATTTTGCAGTATTATTATATATTTGCAAGCACACTACTCAGAGCTTGATCCTCAACTTTCCCTATTTTAAACATGGGTTAGGTTAGGTAAAGTTACATTGGTTATGGAATCCTAACCATAGGTCGTTACATCATCTGAACACGGTCCCCCGTCCAACTACTACTACCAAGCGTTCGACAAGTGTGACCATGGAATCATAATACATAAACTGAAATGTTTGGGAATAACAGGAAAAGTAGGGAAATGGATATATAATTTCCTTAGTGGGCGGCGGTAAGTCGTTACAGGACAAGGAATATCTTCATCAGAGGCCCTCAGCTCAGTACCACAGGAAACAGTATTATCGCCGCTACTCTTCATAATCATGCTAACTGACATAGATGAGGACATTATCAGAGACAGAACAGTAACCTCGTTTGCCGATGACACAAAGCTCAGTAGAAAAATAAGAAACCTAGAGGATATAGGATCTCTACAAACAGAATCTACAAGTGGACGGAAGACAACAATATGAAGTTTAACACTGAGAAATTTCAACTGTTACGGTACGGAAAAGGGGAGGACCTAAAATCCATGGAATACAAAAGAAGATTAGACGCCTGACTCAGAACAATTCCAGATGAGCCCGGTGCACCTGGCTATGTGAGGTAGAGAGTACAAAAAGCCAATTCACTACTTCACCAGGCCAACTCGAGAGGAGGGGCAACAAGCTTGACCTTCGTGAAATGAGGAATCATCGCACGGAACACTTGAAAGGTTGAAAGGCATATATATATATATATATATATATATATATATATATATATATATATATGCTGAAAAGATGGGCCAAGGCAGAACGCCCGCAAAATTGCCTGCCCTCAAAGAAAAAAAAGAAGCCGAAATTAAGGTCCAGAAAAATGTTGCTTTTTTTCCTTTTAATTTTCAAAAAATTGTGTAATGTGTGAGATGCCTGTATAATAATAACATTAATAATAATAACTGAGACGATGTAAAGGAATAACACAACTATGAAGAAAGAATGGAAGCAAAGAAGATACCATGCAAATTATACGCAAAGAAAAAATAAGACATGAAAAGAACGAAGTTAAATAAATAAATATATATTTATATACAGGGCTATTTAAAATGATTCATCCGATTTCAACTGAGAATACTTCCGTACCTATCAACCGTGCATCAACTGGGCATACACCACATGAAAGAGGAAATCTCCGAGTTTTACAAGATCACCGCGAGAGGGCTCCAAAGTCACGCCGTGGCCTAGCCTAGCAACAAACAGTCAGTGTGAAAATGGCGTCCGCACAGCAGAAGGCGTTTTGTATTGCAGTTTTCGAGCTGTAAATCGGTAGTCACAGTGCAGCGTTTCCTCGAACTGCCGATACCACCGACGGATGCTCTGAGCACCCGGTGGATCTGTTCTGTAACGTCGACGAAACTCACGCTGTACTGTGACTACCGATTTACAGCTCGAAAACTGCAACACACAAAACGCCTTCTGCTGTGCGGACGCCATTTTCACACTGACTGTTTGTTGCTAGGCTAGGCCACGGCGTGACTTTGGAGCCCTCTCTCGGTATCTTGTAAAACTCGGAGATTTCCTCTTTCATGTGGTGTATGCCCAGTTGATGCACGGTTGATAGGTACGGAAGTATTCTCAGTTGAAATCCTATGAATCAGTTTGAATAGCCCTGTACAATAACAGGGGAAACAGTACCGTACGAGAGAGAGAGAAGAGAGAGAGAGAGAGAGAGAGAGACAGAGAGAAAGATATTGGCTACAATGAGGGTGGTCAGTTACAAATTTGGGCAACCGCATTCCGATGTGCCGACTCTGTGGTTTTGGAGTGCCTCGGGCGATTCACGTGCGTCTAAATTGTGTCGAATTTACCCCGTTACATATTTTTGTCTTTCTTGGAATAAAAAGAGTTTATTTTTGAGGACATTTTATATGCAGAGGATTGACAAAAGTAAATAGACACTTTCGGGGTGCAATTCCGCATCGGCTAAGCTTAGAGTGAAACTTCTTAATTTTTAGGTGTCGTGTCGTGTGCGGAGACACATCTTTTATATATACATACAGAGGATTGACAAAATTAAAGTTTTTGAACCACCTACACTTTAACCTGCAACCCGAAGCACGTTTGTTATTTTTTTATTTTTTTCTGAGATGGTATGGTATTATATTGTTTGTATATTTATTTTCTGTCATTTGTTTTTTCATTTAGTGTCTATTATTGGGTCTTTTCTCGTATTTATTTTTTCTCAGATGGTATGGATTTACACGATGAGTTTTAATACATAAATAATTAAAATAAGTGGTGGTAACTGACAACCATCTAAGCATTGAGAACATCTCTCTTGCCTTTAATATATAAATAAATAAATTCATTAACTAACAACCCTCCATATATAAATAAATAAATAGTGCTCTCTGGCAACTCATCTATATATAAATAAATAATTAAAATAGTGGTATCTGACAACCCTCCTTATATAAATAAATAAATTCAATAACTGGCAACCGTTCCATATATATATAAATAATTAAATTAGTGGTAACTGACAACTCCCGACCTTCTATATAACAGCTGCTGGTCCCCTGAACTCGCATAATGCGTCTGGCTCCGATGAATGAAACAACTTTCTATCCTTCTAGGTTAAGGCTTACCTTCTTAGGTTAGGATTCCCCTTTGGGGGGTGAGGACATCCCACCATCTCCCCCAAAGCCTCTCCTCCTCCTTTCTCTCTCTCTCTTAGGTTAAGGTTACTCCTTTGGGGGAGGTCATCCTCCCTTCTCCCCCAAAGCTCCCCTTCATGCAATTTGGGGGATAACCCCTCCCCCTTTTCAACATCCCCCTCCCCCTTTACAACATTCCCCTCCCAATTTGCAACACCCCTCTACCCCTTTGCAACATTCACCCTCCCCTTTGCAATACTCCCCGACACCCCCTTTTCAGCACTGGCCAACATTTTCAACATTGCAATTGCACGCTTTCCTTTTGCGCCCATACTACTCAGGACATTAAAAACAAATGTACGTGAAGACTTAGCACGCTTAGGGTACTAACAGGCACAAACTTTGGACACCCGCAGGACACAACGTCACTCATATACAAACAATATATTCGCTCAGTTATGGACTATGCTAGCCTATGCTGGGGGACACACATTATCTCAAACACACACATAAACACCTTACAGATAATACAAAACAACGCACTTCGTATCATTACAGGATGTACTCAAACAACACCAATAGAACACCTGCACACAGAAACAAAAATACTGAAAGTTAGGGGACATTTAGACGTGAGGGGAACACAATTCATGGCAGCAGCAAGAACTAACGCACAACACCCTTGCCACTACATGTACAATCATGCACCAACACCTCGCACCATTAAGGTAACACCAGAGACATTATAACCAAATACTCCATTTCATACCACGCCCCACAGACATCACACAGTACAGAAAACACATACACACACACCTAACCCACAAAGCACTGACACTACTCGGTCCGAATGCGGTCCTAGGTGAGAAGCCGCCACCAATTATTAACAGGTCAGAGACCGGCCTGAGCAGATCGGATCGAGTTAACTTAGCACGATTCCGATGTGGAAATCACCCCAACTTACAGACATATAAACACAGACTAGACAACTCCACAGACGACACCTGCCACCTGTGCCAGGACACACCACAAACAATTGAACACATTATGACAGACTGTACTGCTCTGGCACAACACAGAACGCAACACAATATCACTAGTGCGCTGAACCTCTGGTCCACTCCGGTGAGGGCGATCGGTTACCTTCGTGCCGCCGGCTTACTCGATCAGGGTGGGCTGATCGACTAACCAACAACAAACCTCGGGACCTAATCAATATGAGTGTGAACTTTCATGTTTTTAACTGCTTTCATTTTGGAGTTATGGCTGGAATAGACAGGCAGATACACACGCACACGCGTCCTTTTATTATTATTATTATTATTATATATATATATATATATATATATATATATATATATATATATATATATATATATATATATATATATATATATATACACACATTATTTTTACTGCGAGATGTATTTTTTAATTTTTTATTGTGGTGTCCGCTAAAGTCTATAATTTTGTTATTGGGTTGGTTGCAGGTCTGAGGTGGATGATGCTGGAGGAGTCACAGATCTCTGTACAATATGAAATAATGTTTAGTGAATATGTACGAACGAGCGTTTTTCTCGAAAGAACACAAATTAAGATCGACGAGTTTTTTGTATATATATATTTTTTTTTATGTAGAGAGGAGGGGGCAAGGACGCCCTCAAAAATGACCCCTCCCTGTATAAGAGAGAGGAGCCAAAATCAAGGTCTCTGAGGCTCATAATGCCATTTTATTATTTTTTTTTAATAAATTTTGAAAAGATTGTGTCGTGTGTAAAATGCATGTATGTGTGGTGAAGAATAGAGGTCGAAGTGTGTTTTTGAGAGCATGCTGGACTGCTCACAGGTTAGATGAGATGTGGAAAAAGATCAACTAAAGAGGACACTAACACAAGAAACGAGAGTTCCAGCACTCCCTCTCTTCTGTCTAATGTCCCCTCAGGAGTACTTGGGTCAATTGGTGTCTGTAAATTCCTTTATATATATATATATATATATACAGTATGTATATTATTCTGAATACTGTATACAGATGAATGTTTTAAGTTTTTAACTTGGTTGTAAGCTTAGTTTAGAAATATTGGGATCTTGTCTTCGTGTTGAGAATCTCGACTGTGCTCATCTCAGTGTGTGAGAACCTATCTTTTATTATTTTCTCAAGAACCTTGGGGACAAGTGTGGTCAGACTGATAACCTGAAGTAGGTATATGTTAGGATATTCTACAGCTGAGATGTAACTCAAAATGTGTATATACATATATATGTATGTGTATATATATATATATATATATACTTTTTTACTTTTGTTACTTTTGTTGAGTTTGAACGACGGTTCAGGATCCACCTGCGGTCGACCCCTCTGCAGCACCCCGCCTCATTTGCAGGATTTGTTGGAGGAGGTAATTGCTCTCTGATCTCCTCCTGCCCTCGTAGCCAGCCACGCATGGCTGGTCAGGGACTTTGCACAAGAATGTGTCCAGCTGGTTCTTGAAGTTATTCAGGTCGGTGTGCTGGAGATTCCTCACTTCTTTTGGAAGGACATTGAAAAGCTTTGGGCCCCGTATTCTGAGGGTATTTTCCATCCTCGTTTTCATGGCTCCTTGTCCCACCGCAGCACAGTGCCACAAATGGGTTAAAAAACGGTCAAAAACCAAAAATAACAAATTTAAGTAAATTCTATTAAAACCATTTCCACGTCAAAATAAAACACTTCTACTTACTGATTTAAGTATTTGAAATTTTATTCTCTTACATTAAGGCAAGAAAAATCTACGAAATAATATACATTGTCTTAAAATATCTTGGAGGGGACAAAATATGTTTGTTCTAACAACTTACTTGAAGTTACTATATCACAAAAAATTGTCTGTAGTTTCATGTTCTGCTTAGTTCTATTGAAAGAATAAACTGTTTAGAACATTTTCATGCATATTTTTTTATTGAAAACTAAAAAGATAGCATTAATTAAAACAACTATGGCAATATCATAGATTACAGATTAAGTTGTTACCTAGAAAATGTGTAAAATTAGCAAAACAAAAAATGGGGGATTTTGGGGAATATAATTTTTGTTAAACATTAATGCAACCTTTAAGTAAATCAAAGAAACAAAACTTTTTTGCGACTATTTGCGACTTTGCGTGTTAGAACATGTTTTTCATGTATTAACTAACATTGCAAAATTTGAATCTTATTGTCGAAAAGCTGCTACGACTATTGTAAATTTATATCCATGGTATAAAATTCCTGCTTCAGTACACAAAGTACTTCTACATGGAGGTTTGGTGATGAAAAATCATCTATATCCAATTGGTTCTTATTCAGAAGAATGCCAAGAATGTCTACATAAAGTAATAAGAAATGTTCGTCTCCATCATTCCAGAAAAACATCTCGACTGAATACTATGCAAGATCAAATTCATTATCTTTTAGTATCAAGCGATCCAGTCATTAGTACAGTTCGAAAAAAGAATAGAAACCCCAAATTGAGAGAGATGTCAGAAGAGGCACGTTCATTTTTAAAAGAGAGTGAAATATTAGAGAATTTAAATATTAGTTCTGATGAGAAGATATGTTCTAAATATGAAGTTTTTGTAATTTTGTTTACACTATTTACACTTTTTTTCATATCAGTTGTCACACTTATTTTGGGGAATTAATTTCATAAACTTTAAGAGGTATTACGATGTTTTTTATTTACCCCTTCTGATATAGTGGCAGGTTATCAAATAATGTTTTAAACAATAGATGTGTATATGATTAAAATGAAACCATACTTATTTTAGTATGTCATTTGACAAAATCTGCAAAACATAGGCCTAATTAACAATTATCTGTTTAGTATATTTTTAGTAATTTGAGAAACTTAAGAAACTACAGTAGGTCATAACCTATTGATTTGGAATATTATTATTATTTATAGAAAAATCACTCAATATGTCACCATTACATATATACAAAAGGTACTAAACATAATTTTTTATTAAAATAAATCATAATTAAACATTTCAACTACATAAAACTAAGTACAATTGAAAAAAATAATTTTGGCCGTTTTTAACCCATTTGTGGCACTGTGCGCAGCAGGGACCGTACAAAATCTGCCTCTTCTCTCATTCCAGTTTGTTTCTATTTCATTTCTGAGGTTAGGGACAGAGCCCTCAAGTATTTTCCATATGTATATTATTGTGTACCGATCGCGCCTTCTTTCAAGAGAATAGAGTTCCAGGATTATAGTCGAGACCAGTAGTCTTCACCTTCCGTTTCCTCTGTCTTAGACGTAAAGTCCTTTGTATAGCTTCAATAGGGCGGAGTGAAAAACTCATTTTTCGAATTTTCAAATTGGCTAGTGTGGAAAATGTGTGGAGTAGTGAGGAAATAAGCTGATATAAATTTAAAATCATAACATTAATATTTTCAGGTGCCACAATGACCTTCAATATTGAAAAAAATTGAAAAAAGCAGATTTTAACCAATAATTACAGAAGAGTCCACGATGCACAATAGACAAGAATTTATTCACACTTGTATAAAAATAGCTCAGTCAACCTTTAAAAAAAGTTTCTATTCTCTAAAAACAGTTTTCTATAGTCAGCTCACTCAGCTGTCACGTGAGTACCTCGGTTCAGTGTAGCTGTCGCTCTCGTAGCAGGTGGGTGTTCTGTTGTTGGCGTTACTCAGATAGTCTAAACTATATTTCTTATATATTTTGCATTTCTGTATTGTGTTGCCCTAAGTTTGCCATGTACTATTAACTGAAATTAACGTATAATTGATATTAGCTCTTTCTTTTTCAGATTTGTATACTTTCAAAATGTCTCGAGTTTGTGCAAAATCAACCAGGGCCTCAACTGAGTGCCCCATGTTTGGTATGGGGGAAGATTTGTGGCACAGGAATCTTCCTACATACGAAGGAGTTTTTAAATATTACTTGTTTGTAAGAAACGATTTGAAACAGAATACTAATAAAGATCCTTCAATATCTCAAATATTAGAACAAGTTGTTGATAAATTGAAAACAATTTGGGAAAGTGCTTCCGTCCCAATTCTGTCAGACAGGCGAATTGAAACAATGTTCAGAAGCTACCACGAAAAGTATCGTGTCATTATGAAGCCATACCAAAGCAGAAAAAATTCTGAAGCTTACAAAGCAAAGATTGATATGTTCAAAAAGAAGCACACACGAAACTTTTTGACATTGCAGCGTGCAAGTGCAAAGTACTAACACAATGTTCTTGTCCCAAAGAAAAAACGGTTCCAAAGGAAGAAGTGACGTTCCTCTTAGATCAAAGGAGTGAAAGAACACTGTTTATTGATAGAGTAGATATTACACTCTCAAAGAAAAAAGCATCTACGTTGCTAAGAAAGCAAAAAGAAGCTGTGAGGCTCACCAAAGAATCTTCACAGGAGAAATTGTAGGATACAAATGTTGAATTATCATCATCGACATCAAATAGTAAAAGTGAATCTGGCGAAATATCAGACGATACATTTCCAGAGCCAGTTAGCTCGAAGAGAAAGCTCGAACAACCTGAAGAACAATTATTCAAGAAAAGGAAAACTACAAATCTACCTTCAGTGGCTACTGCTTGTGACAGGACTGCAGTTTCAGATCGAGCTGCAGCATTCATTGTTAGTGCAGTATTGCAAGATATTGGAGAAGTTTCTATTGACAATACATCTGAAGTAGTGCATAGGAGTAAAATCAGAAGAGAAAGACAAAAGAGAGATCAGAAATTATGAAAGATCAAAATCAGGTCCCAATCAGAGGAATCTATTTTGATGGTCGAAAAGATTCTACACTCTTCCAAGAAAAAAAAGAGTCCAAAGTATATCAGAAGAAGGTAACAGAAGAACATATCACTTTAGTGAGAGAACCTGGTTCAGATTATTTGGGCCATTATTCTGTGAATTCTGGATCAGCTGAAGAAATATGTAAAGGAATGTTTGAGTATATTGGAAATAATGACATGAACCTGGAAAACCTTGTTGCCATTGGATGCGATGGTGCAGCAGTCAACACTGGAGAAAAGGGAGCGTTATAAGGCTTATAGAATTGAAGCTGAAGAAGCCAGTTCAACATTTAGTGTTCCAGCTCCATGCCAATGAATTGCCATTACGCCATTTAGTTGCAAAGCTGGATGGAAAAACATCTGGCCCCCGCGGATTCACCGGTCCTATTGGCAGGGAATTAGAGAACTGTGAGAGTCTTCCTATTGTCGAGTTTGAAAGGATTGATGCTGAGGAACCAACTGTAGACTGTGAAGATCTTAGCACCGACCAAAAATATCTAATTGATATTCATCAGGCCATAACAAAGGGATATTGCTCTCCAGATCTTGCTCATCGTAGTCCAGGCAAAATGGCACATTCACGATGGCTGACTACAGCAAATCGTTTGCTTCGTCTATACGTTTCAACTGTAAGTCCATCTGAGAACCTCATGAACATTGCTTCTTTTATAATGAAGGTCTACATCCCAATGTGGTTTTCTATTAAGCAAAGTACGTCTTTTGTCAATGGCTCAAAACATGTTTTCAAAACTATTGAACTAACAAGAACACTGAATGACGAAGTAAAGGATATTGTAAACCCTGTCATACAAAGAAATGCATTTTTTGCAAATCCAGAAAATATTCTAGCATCAATGATTCATGATGACCGCAGCGCCATAAGAGAATTAGCGTGGAGGCGAATAAAGAAAGCAAGGCAAACAAACAAGGAAAAAGTTGTGAGGCGTTTCACAGTACCTGTTATTCAATTTGAAGCTACTGATTATACTGATTTAATTAATTGGCAAAAATGCATTGTCACTGAACCACCTGTGACAAGACACCTGACAGAAAATGAGATTGAAGAATTCATAGAAAACAAGAGTACCCCTCCATTCGAGAAATTCCCTTGTCATACACAAGTAGTAGAAAGAATGGTAAAATTAGTGACTGAAGCATCATCAAAAGTGTTTGGATTGAACGCGCGAGATGGCTTCATAAGATCAACACTTCAGTCACGTAAAAAAATGCCATCATTCGAAAGTAAAGCTGAATATAAAGTTTAAATAAAACGTTAATAGAAAAAAACATGCGCAAGGATGGGTGGTTGGGAGGGCATAGGTGGAGCTCGACACGCAGCCACCTCCTCGTGGTGAGTTCTGGATTATTTAGATCATTAATCAAAAGAACATGATCTAAATAAACTAAGAGCTGCGTAATTCAGTAACTATTTTGGTAATTGGAACACTTAATATATAATAATAACAAGTAAGTTTCAGTTATTGTACTAATGCAGAATATAAGAAAATCATTATATTTCACTTTTTTCGACGGCTTTGTGGCACCTGAAGATATAATTTCGCAGGACTAATATTTATGCACAGTCATTATCTATAGCACCCACATATTTTCCGCACTAGCCATATTTGAATTTCGAAAAAACGTTTAAAAACCTCATTTTCGATCCGCCCTAAGCTTCAATGCTCGCAATGTCTCTTTTTCTGTGTGTGCTTGTGAGTACTGAACAATACTCAATTATTGGTAGGACTAGACTCTTCCATAATTTGAGCATGATGTTTGCTTTTCTGCTGCGGAAGCTCCTCCAGATGATTCCCATTATTTTTCTAGCCGTTGTGATTTTGATTTTATAATGCTCTCTGAATTCTGCATCCGACGACATTATTACTCCAAGATCCCTGACTTGTGGATTTGGTGTTATCTGTTTGGCTTGCAGAGTTTTGTACCCTTTTTTCTGTAGCTCTTTGCTATTACCATATCTTAGAAGTTGGAATTTTTCTTCGTTGAACTTCATATTGTTGTCTTCTGCCCACTGGAATAATGTTTCAATGTCGTTTTGTAATTTTCTTGTCATCTTCGTTCAGTATTTCCTTACTTATCTTTGTGTCATCTGCGAAGCATGATACAATACTGTCCTTAATATCTACATAAATATCTGCAATCATTATTATGAACAACAAGGGAGCTAATACTGTCCCTTGTGGGACAAAGCTAACGACTTCAGATTTAACTCCGTTTACCACCACTCTTTGCGTTCTTTGCGTCAAGAAATTAAATATCCACCTTCCTAGCTTTCCAGTAATTCCTGTATCCTTAAGTTTGTGTGCTATGATTCTATGGTCACATTTATCGAAGGCTTTAGCAAAGTCAGTATATATTACATCTATGTTTTGTCCTCGACACAATGTTCCTAATATTTTGTCCTGGTGGTCTAGTAGCTGTGAAAGGCATGATCTACCCGCCCTGAAGCCATGTTGATTTGGGTTGTATAAGTCTTTTTCTTGTAGGTAGTAGGTAGGTTTGCCTCTAATTATGCGTTCCAAACACTTTATAAAGTGTGAGGTGAGAGCCACTGGCCGATAATTTTTGGGCATTGCTCTGTTACCACCTTTAAATAGGGGGGCAATGTTCGCGTTCTTTAAGGGGAGTGGAATTTGTCCTGTGTCGAGTGATTTCCTCCATAGTAAGTATAGCGGTTTTGCAATACTCTCTTTGCATTTCTTCAGAAATGTGGCACTCCATGTGTCTGGCCCTGGCGCTGAATTGTCTCGCATCTGTGATAAGGCCGTAATTACATCTCCTTTCGTGAACATGAAGTCCATTAATAGGTTTGTGCCAGGATTTGTTCTTGGTTGATCTGTATCAATGTCGAAAAACTCGTCTGGGTTTTTCACTTCCATCTCGGACTTAGGGGTGCTAAACACAGATTTAAATTGTTCCCTAAGCAGTTCACTTATTTCTTTCGGGTCATTCGTGTATTCGGCCTCCCCGTCTATCAACGGTCCAATACTCTCCTTACACTGCATTTTCCTTTTCGCAAAAGTGTAGAAGTATTTTGGGTTATTTTTTATGTTTTCTGCTACTTTGTTTTCCTCCTCGTCTGTCTTCTGTATGAATGTTTGCTTTAGGTCCATTTCTATTTCGCCAAGTTTCCTCTCTAGTTTGAGTCTCTTTGCATCAGTTCTGCATCTGTGGAGATGTTTTACGGTTTGTCTTCGTTGCTTGAATAGAGTCCTGATTTTCCTCTCGAGCTTGCTACGTTTTCTTTCCTGTCTCTCTGGAATATGTTTCAGTATTATAGGTTTGGTTTCCGTCTCTGTTATACATAGTGTTTATTGTGGAATCTTCTCGTGCAGTAGCAATTCCCAATTTACTTTAAATCTTTATTTACGTTTTCCAAATTTACTTTCTTTGAATTTATGTTTAAGCCTTCAGATATTCCTTCTGACTCTCTAGGATGCGTTTTCGGACTTTTGGGTGCTAACTTCAACTGTATATCGATGAGGTTATGGTTGGAGAACAGTGTGTGCGTTACTTTTTTATTTATTATTATCTCGTTGTTATTTGTCCAGATTAAATCCAAAACGTTCTCTTTTCTCGTGGCTTCACAAATTTCCTGGTTAAGGGCGTAATGTTCCATAATAACTAATAGCATTGTTGCTTGGGTTCTATCACCTTTTGTAATGTTGCCATGAAACTTCACGACATATATAACTTCGTCACTTTTCTTCCATGTTATGAATGGAAATTAAAATCTCCGAAAATTAAAATATTTGTTGCTAGAGTTTCAAGTAATTTTAATATGTTTTCTATTTCATTTGTAGCAAATTGGAATTCACTTTTTGTGGTGTTTGGTGGTCTGTAGATGTTCATAATGGTTAGGTTCAGTTCTTTTACTTCTAATATAATAACTTCAACTGTGCTGTTTGATTTCTTTACCCTCACTTCACATGTGTAAGTGTTTTTCACGTAGATACAACACCCTCCTCCTCGTCTAGCCACTCTATCTGCTCTGTATATGTTGTAGTCCAGCAATAGCTATTTCAGTATTCTCGATGCAGTTTTCACAGCCTTTTTCCTTTTTCGTACTTATGTAAGTGTGTTTCCGTTAGGCATATGATATCTATGCTGGTTTCCGTAGCTAAATTTTGCAAGTATTGTAATTTGCAGTCTGCATGGTCCTTATGGAGGCCTTGTATATTTGTATATAATACATTTACCGGGTTTCTAATCTTCGTGTTCGATTCTCCTAAATGATGGTCATTTCCTGGTCGATGTCGGTTCCTGTTTAGTGTTATTGGTTGGGCCGCTGCATTTGGGAGTATTGGGGTTGCGGCCCGTGATACCACTGTTGTTGTTGTATTATTGGTGGGTGGTGTTGAATAGGAGGGTGATGTGCGTAATGTTGTGGTGCATATGTTTACAGCGTTCTGTTTCTCCTTGTTAGAAGGGCAAGCTGAGCTTTTATTATCCTCATTTCTTCTAAAAAATATGTTTCATTACTCTTGCTATTTCTTCTATGTCGAATATGATCTTTTCTTTCCCGTTCTCTTCTTTGCGTACCCTTTATGTGAAAATGCGGGCACTCTATGTTCAAACATTTTTTCTCAGTAATTGACTGTCTGCACATACGAGGATGAAAAAAGTTGCAGTTTGGTCCGTACTTGCATTTCCCATTTCTCATCATATAGAAGCATTTTGTTATGCGGATATTACCTCTAATAAATTATGCAATTTACAATTAAATTAGCTTATAAAGTAGCTTATAAGGCCCAGTCATGCACATTTCATGTAAAGTATTTATTAATGAACAAACAAATATATAAACCTCAAAATATAAATACCTGGTAACACAGAAAACTGAATGAAACTTGTTTCATTGAATTTTCTGTGGCTGAAACTCTTGAGAAAGTTATTATTTTTATCATGATGAAAACATTAATATTAATTTTAATTCTTATGCATTGCCTCCCATAATAGTAATATCACGAAATTTGAAAAATTATGTCATATATTCATAATTCTATATTATATTGATAGATTAACTAAATATCCGCATCTGCATCCGCGGATATTGAAATTAAAGATCCGCATCCGCAGATGTTGAAAAACTGACATCCGGTCCACTACTAATATATATATGTATGTATATATATATATCAGTGGCGACTCGTGACATTTTGTTCAGGCATGCAATGTTATGGAATGGAAGAAAAACATCCGCCTAACCCTCTTGCCCAAACTTTGCATATTGTTTACATAGAACTTAGCAAATTAAAGGTGTTTTACAAACTTTTGGGGACCTCTTTGAAGGAAAGTTCATTTAATGTTAGGCTTAAATATGCGAACAAAAAATTAGACATATTTATATAGTAGTTACCGAATTGATCTAAAGAAAAAGATACAAATTTAAAATTTACCTTAAATAATTGTGAAGCATTATTTGAATTGAAATTCTGCTCTCCTAGTTTTCCTGCAAAATTCTTCGATGACCAAATTGTAAAAGTACTCTCGATTCTCCATAAGCTTCTTGAGGAAATTTTTTTCAATTGAAATTAAGGCAAGATTAGATAGCCTTTCTTCACTTTGGGAACTCCGTAAATAACTTTTAATTCTTTTAAGCGCAGAAAATGATCGCTCAACACTTGCTGTCGATATTGGTATAGTTAGAATCAAATTCGTCAATTTATATATTTCCTTAAGACCTTTGTGCATTTCGCTTTCCAGTAGATATTTTAGGAGCTCAGCAACATTCTTTTTGGCAAAAGATTTGTGCGAATATAAAACACACAATTCAGAACGGATACGAGGAAACTCAAAAAATGAATTGTAGCTTCTTTTCAAAGATTCAAAAGCTCTCTCTGGGAAAGTAACATCATAGAACTCAAATTTTTTGCAATCTAAAAGCTCAATGAATTCCAATTTTTCCATTGAACTGAAACGCTCTTTCATTTGAAGAAGTATATTATCGAATATTTCATGAAATAGTTGACTATACTTCTCTTGTGGAGAAAGACTCTGTTTCCTTTTACATACAGGTTCACCACATCTTTCTGTTATCAAGTCCCACATATCTGCAAATTTTGTATCCCTTATTTGTTTGATTTTTTTCATAGTGCTTTCAACGGTGATTGAGCTATACACAATATCCATAGATTTTGTTTGCAGCACATTAAATAGATATTCAGTAAAAGGAAAAATTGAAGAAAATACTTCTAATAAAAAATTAAAATCGAAAGTATCGATACCAGCAAGCAATCCGCGTGCACTATTTTTTGTTTTTTCATCAAATTTCTTTGGGTTTTCAAGAATGCTTTTTAAAAGATCTATTATATCTTCTTTATTTTCCTTAACTCTTTCAACTAGACGAGATGAATAGTTCCACCGCGTTGGAGCCAGTTTAGGGAAACGCTTTCCAACAACTTTGTCAAGCATTGAAGTTCGCTTAGTTGAACTGCTGAAAAATGATGACAAACTTCCTAATACTGAAAAAAAATTATTACATTCGGAAATTTCAGCGACAGCTTGGGAAAACAAGGTTAAGTTTATGGGCGTAGCAGTGAAGAAAAATAGCCTCTGGTACAGTTTCTCTAATCTTTGTTTGTACTCCATTAAGATCGCTCCCCATAACAGCAGCACCGTCGTAGGTTTGAGCAACTAATTTTTTCAACAGCCCAGTTCACCTAGTTGCCTTATAGATAAATCAGAAATCGCTCCTGCACTTCTATCATTGCTGACGTCATTGAATTTTATAAATCGTTCACAAATCTCTCCATGTTTATTAACATAACGAACAACAGTAGAGAGTTGAGAAAAACAGCTGACATCAGATGTTTCATCTAATAAAATCGCCACATACATGCAGTCGATAAGCTCACGTTTTATTTGTTCTAACATAACTGCACTAATATATTGAATTATGTCATTCTGAATAGCAGATGATGTTCCCTTAAAAACAGTCGCAGTTTTTAAATGGTTTTGAAGCTTTTCATCGAATTCTCCCATACAAAATACCAATTCGATATAGTTACCCCTATTGTCAGCGTTTTCTTCTTCATTGTGACCGCGAAATGCTAATTCTTGCATACCTAAAAAACATGTTATCCTAATCAAACGTTTCAAAATTTCTCGATTCTTATTAACTTCTTCGTTATGTCTGGAAATGGCAACTGATTTCTGCTTGTCGAGTATTAAATCAATTCTTTCTGACTTTCCAAATGTTTTAAGATCAACAAATGCATTTATGTGAGCAAGAGATTTTTCATGGCGAGAAATTGCAGTATGTAAATTGTTTAAATCGTCATATCCACGACTAACAGAATTTGAATGCACCTATAAAACTGAATGCATGCCGTATTAGTTTCATTAATTAAAAAAAAATCAGAACAAAGCTTTTTAATTATTTTTAGTAAAAATATTAAGTAAATTTTCTAAGCATATTTTAAAACATATTGCCTTTTGAATTTAGCTATGAGGCTCAAAAAAAATATCTTATGGAGAGTGAGAAGTCTCCTTAAAAAATTGCCCAAGGCAAGGCGGTGTAAACAAAATCATGTCTTATTTCACTAGACAATTAAGAACATTTTTCTGTACCCAGACTGAATTAGTGAATGCTTTAGCTACAAGTATTTCGATCTGTGTACAGAAAAATGTTCTTAATTGTCTAATGAAATAAGACATAATTTTGTTTACACCGCCCAATAGCCAGTACATGCGTGATTGAAGCCTTAGCCTATTTTTAGTTTCTGAAAATTATTTTTGTCAATTATAATCCTTACTTACATCTGAAAAGAGAACATATTTAACGCGCATGCATTGCATGCGTTGCATTCATTAAGAAATCGCCACTGAATTATATATATATATGTGTGTGTGTGTGTGTGTGTGTATGTGTGTGTGTGTGTGTATTATATAATTAATCATCTATAATACATGAATTCACACTGTCAATACCAGTGTGGAACTTGTATATATGTTGCTTAAAGTGGAAAGAAGATTCCCCAACTGTAGTAGTGAAGGTCCTGTTTTAACGATAGAGTAGAAGAATTTGGTATGAATTGGATAAAGTTTTCAACCGTTTTCTGTAATAATGCTTAATTTTGTCTGAATTTTATTCATAAATAGTAGTTCTTTAGTTATTTGTAAGAAAAAGTTAGATGTTTTCATGAATGAGAGTTTATACTTCATTAATAGCTTATTAAAATTTTACCGCTTTTGAATTGAAATATATAAGTTATTCCTAGAATAAAAAATAAAATGTACTTTATTTAAAATTTAATTAATATTTCTTCTTTCTTTATTTATAATACGAATATTAAAACAAAATTTGTTTTTGAAAGGCCTATGGTAATAGCAATGACATCACGCATGAGATGCCAGAATTTTTTTTTTTTTTTGCTTTTAATGTGGGGAGAAAAAAATTGTGTTTAATATATATATTTACAGTTCGCAGGCTGAAGATAGATATATAATAAGCATATAATAGGTGAGTGCATATTTAAAGATAATTATCAGTTATACAGGGAATTAGAAAAGTCACTGTGCAGAAGGAGACGTTTATTGAAAGTAATACAGATTCACACGATCCATTGTATATGTCTATAAAGAATGTTGGAAATGAGCTCCTTTAGATGCTATGCTAAATTAAGAAGATACGTTCCTCCATCGATAACATGGTCAACAGATCAACCTGGAAAGAAACAAAAAGAAATATTATTACTTTTATTGCAAATATTCATAGACGTCTTCTACTGCTCAGTAACTTTTCTAACACCCTGTATGTAAGCAGTTATATATAAATAATTATATATAATAGTTATAATTAATTATAAGACTATCCTGTTGGGTTAATCATACAAGTATTTTACCGCTTTTTCATTGGAGCAAATAAGTTATTCGTAGAATAAAAATAAAATGTGATTTATTTAAAATTTAATTAATATTCCTTTTTCTATTTTTATGAAACGAATATTAAAACAAAAATTGTTTTTTATTTAAATTGTATTAACTCTGCTTCCGGTTTTACTGTTGCAGCATCGAAGAACACATCAAAACGGCATACTTATTTTTAATGCCTTCTGAGATCATGACATGTTCATTGCTCTATTTTTAATCCATTATATGTTTTCGTATGGGTCTACTAGATTAGGTTATACAATATTTTGTGCTGCTGCTTGTAGGTTTAAGTTGAAATGTTGGTGGGTGTGCTAGGCTCAATTCGGTTAATTTCAAAGTTTGGGATGTGATGTTGGGTTTGTTGTAGGGTTGTTTTAATTATGCTATTAATATGGCATCGAATTGCCGTTGGCCCTTAAAGTCTAAAATTATGCTGTTGATGCGGCATCGTGTTGCTGGTGGTCGCTAAAATCCATAATTATGTTACTGTTGATTGTAGGGGTGTTGTAATTATGCTAATGATGGCGCACCGTGCTGCCGGTGACCACTATAGTCTATAATTATGGTATTGATGTGGCATTGTGTTGCTGGTGGTCGCTAAAGTTCATAATTATGTTAGTGGGTTGATCGTAGATCTCAGGCGGGGTGTTGCTGGGTGTGTTAGGCTCTATTCGCTTTATTTTGAAGTTTGGCAACCCCTTAACCCCCTTTTCTGGCCCTTGCGTATCTTTTACAATAATGTTGCAAATGTTAGAATAGCCTCTATTCCCTTTATATTTTTGGGTTTGGCACCCCCCTAACCTCCTTTTCTGTCCTTGCGCACCTTTTCCAGCAATGTTGTAAAATGTTGCAATTAGCGATGTACCGATTCCAAAATTTAGCCGATGCCGATTCTTTGCCTATATTTTTTAAAAAATCAGTTCCTTTCATAAATTTTACTAATCTAATGTGAAAACTTTCAATTTTCACATTTTTACATTTGAAATTTGTGTAAATGCTTTTCCTTAGCTCACTCCACAATATACAGTACTAAAATTAGTTACTCATATACCGTAGCTAAAATTATGCTAAATAGTTTTATTACATTGTAAAATGATAAAATAATTTTGTTTTAGTTTCATAAATTGAATACCAATAATTAAAGTAATTATTTTTCTTTATGTTGAAGGTATTTTCTTTTTTCAACAATGTAAACAACAACAACAAAAATTAATTAAAATTTCAAGTCCAATATGAATAAAAAAATGGATATATAATTTGGGTTTATAAAATGATTAAAATACTTAAAATAAAGTCAACATAATAAGATGGTTTAATATATAAATTATAATGTACAACTTAATATAAAATTATTATTAATATACTGTAGAGTAGGAGATTACAATAGTTAATAATATTTAGAGATTAGCTAGTTAAAGAAAATTGAAATTTATGGTCAACTTAACTTATTAAGCTTAACCTTTTTCGTGAATGTAAAATATTTTTTTTAGAATTACAATTTGAAATGAGTATAAATTATCATAAATAATTATTTTGTTTTGTAATTAAAATTTTAAACTTTCAAAGAATCGGTGATAAAAGCGGCTAAATTTTGCCGATTCCGATGACCAAGAAATGGCCGATTATACTGGTGCCGATGCTGATTAATCGGTACACCACTAGTTGTAATAGCCTATATTCATTTTATTTTTAGGTTTGGCAACCAGTAACCCACTTTTCTGGCCCTTGCGGGCAATGTTGCCTGCAGTTACATTGCACTCGTACTTTTTGCGGACATACTACTAACTGAATTACCTTTCTTCCAACTGACAAAAGAAATAAAATAAAAATCAAATTAAACCCATCTTTTGAAGCGATCAATACCAACTTCTTCTTTGGACTCATTTCATATCCATTTGACTATGTTGCAAACCAAAATATTTGAACGTGAAGAGCCATCTTTTGGAGGCAATATCAATTAATCCCTTTTGAATTCTTCCTCATTTATTATGTTGTTTTGACTCATAAAAAGGATTACAGTAAAAACATATTTCGTTGATTTTTTTTTTCTTTTTTACTAGGTTCAGTCGTATATAAACTTAACAAAGATAACAAATCATTCGTATCAAGATTTCAAGTTAAGCCGCTTAATTAATCATAAGATTTTAACAATTACATATAAATCGAACCGGGTTAAATTGGGCTGCAATTGCTGTTAGTTGATTCGTTTAACGAAATTCGTCCACCAGAGACACCTGAGAAAGGTGGTGATGCCATTAACCGGGAAAATTGGGTCGAAGCAAATACATTACTTACAGCGAGATCGTCATTGCACGTCCTCCCTTTGTCTCAGACATTTTAGGGCTGGGCACCCGGGATCCCGGAATATTATTTCACCCCATACTCAAGTGAAAACGGTTTTTAAAATTTAAAAACCAGGTGAACGAAATTTCAATTGTGAAAACCTTTGCATAAAATAAATATACCTCATAATAAAACTGTTTAAAAGTCTCCCCTGAAAATAGAATACGGGGAAATCCCGGGATCGAAATCCCGGGAAATGAGCTGTCTACTTTACTTCCCCCGGGATCCCGGATGCCCAGCCCTACGAGTCAGACTGCCTTGAGACAATACTTGACTGGGTTGTGAATTTTGATGAAATAATGATGACCTTTTCTCAATTAAAGTAATTTTAAAAATATCATATAATGCATTATTTAAATAATCTTTGTTATAAATAAATTTATTACTATTTTCTAGTGCCAATGTTGTATAAATAGATTGCGTGAGGTGTGTATACCCTCTTACAAATTAAAAATCTTTTTTCCAGAATTACTAAATGATGAATGAGATTGTCTTAATTCAATTTTGTCGAACGCATAAATTAACTACAAAAGCTCTTTTGTATTTAAACTCGGGTTAGGATCTGTTCTATATAAAGTTGCGTGGACACAGTTATTTATGAAATATTACCAAAGAAATAATTCGAACTCCTGTTTTCGTACGCCTAACTTATATATAGTCATAATAAGAGATTAAATTGGGTGTAATTCTATTAATAATGTTTTTTAATAACTGAAATAGACGGTAATAGCATTCCTATACAGCAGTAACATTTTCTGCACTCCAAATTTGGTATGTTAGGATTGCTCTAAACAATACATGTATTATTTGTGTCTAATTGTACTCTTGGAATATAAAATATACGCATATTTATGTATATTCATACAGTGTATGGGATGAATTTCACACTTAAACACGTAAAATAAATGAATGGTGCAAACCCACAAGGGAAAAAATTTATTTAAAGTCCTTCCGTGTATTCGGGGCGGCTATGGGGCACCTGACCTCTGATCTTTCTGCTATATCTGATTGGGGCAGAGAAAACCTTGTGGCTTTCAATGCCTCAAAAACTCAGTTCCTCCATCTGTCTACTCGTCGCAATCTTCCACACGACTATTCCCTTATCTTCACCAACACACAACTCAATCCTTCCTCTTCTCTTAACACTCTTGGCGCTTCCTTTTCTTGTGATCTTTCCTGGAAATATCACATATACTCTCTCTCTAAAACAGCTTCTAAGAGGTTAGGTGTGCAGTACCGGCACCCTCATTTTCTTCACCCAACTCAGTTGCTGTCTCTGTACAGGGGTCTTGTTCGTTCCGGTATAGAGTACGCTTCGCGTGTGTGGGGTGGCTCAACCCACAGAGTAGTACTTGACCGGGTAGAATCAAAGGCTTTTCGCTTCATCAATTCCTCACCTCTTATTCACTGTCTTCAATCTTTCCCTCTTCGCAGCAATGTTGCCTCACTCTCTCTTTACTATCGCTATTATAACGGACATTGCTCTTCTGAACTCTCTAACTCCATACCTCCTCCTTTAATAGTAGAGGAATTTTAGGAAAATCGACCTAACAAATTAGCAGGAAGTCGAAACTTGGTACACTTGTAAACTGAACCCTACTGATGAATATATTAAAAGTCCCAACAAATCCAAGTTGTGCTCCAGCCGCCATCTTGGAAAATGGCGGCCGAATTTCGGTTTTTTGGAAATAACTTTAGAACTGTAAAAGCTACGAAACTTTACCAAGAGAGCAATATCATTCTACATAAAAAGACAAACATTTTCTGTTCCTAACTTTGTTTTGTACGATGAAAAATAAAAACGTTATGCAAAACCAAAGATTTTTCATTCTATGAATCAATGCGGACACGACGTTCAAACTGGGTTTGTAGGTAAAAAAAGCGAATGTTTTGTTATGACTGCCTATTTTCAGAAACCTCTCTTACTTTGTATGGGTGATTTTGTGAAAAAATATTTCACAGGAACGAGCTAGTAGAAATATAAATTGTGACAGTACCTGGTTTTCTAAATATTTATACCAATACATTTTCTTGTTTCTAGCAGATATGGGCAACTCTTCTTCATTGCGTTGTTTGGCCAAAACCCGCTACATTTGGTCAGCTGTTTGATTTGTATACAACCTCTGTAGAGAGCAATTACGGTAAAAACTGTACAGTGGTGTTTGATGGTTATCCTGACAGAGAAACCACTAAGACAGCCGAGCAAGAGCGACGAGCAGCAAAAATAACTTCTAGAGATATCATATTTAATGAGAATACACCAACCACTATACCACAATCAGATTTTCTTGTTAACAGAAACAACAAACGGGCCCTGATTGCATCTCTTGTGTCTAGTATGAAGATCAAAGGTTATTCTGTTGTTCAGGCGGAGAGTGATGCAGATACTGTTATTGTTAAGGCTGCTCTAGATCAAGCTAAACACAAAAATCAAACAGTAGTTGTTGGCCAGGATACGGATCTTCTAGTGCTTCTAACTGCTCTAGCCCATGAAGACTTTGAAATTTGGTTTCTCAAACCAGGGAAATCAAACAGCACACCCCGTATTTTCAGCATCCAAAGTGAGAAAAAAAACATGGGGAAGGCTTGTGAAGTTTTGCTATCTGCTCACGCCATGACTGGATGCGATAGCACATCAGCTTTGTATAAAAAACGAAAAGTTAGAGGTCTCCAACTTCTACAGAACCATACAGAAATGAGAGAAGAAATGAAAATATTTAACCAAAAGGATGCCAGTAAGGAAGATATCAAAGCTGCTGGGGAAAAGTTCCTCTTAAAAATGTACGGATCAAAATCAAAGTCCTTGGATGAGCTAAGATACTTCATGTATAATCGCATAGTAGCAAAAAAGAAGTTAGATACATCTTTTCAACTAGCATCCCTACCTCCGACCAGTGCAGCAGCAGAGCAACACTCATACAGAGTGTACTTGCAAGTCCAAGAATGGTTAGGAAACTGCCTGGAGCCAACAGAGTGGGGATGGTCCATGACAGGGAAATCACTGAGGCCTGTCCCTACTACCAAGGAAGCCGCTCCATCACAACTTCTTAACCTCATTTCATGTAACTGCAAGCTAGGATGCACCAAGAGATGCAAGTGCATACAGTTTGGTTTGCTGTGCTCAGCGATGTGTGGAGGATGTGAAGGAACTACCTGCGAGAACTCTTATGTTGAAACGCTACTAGACAACTGATAACTGAGTGTGTTGCAATATGACACTACACATAATGCAATAAATGTACAATCTAGCTTATTTTTGCGTAGTAATTAGAAAATTATACTTAAAACAGGGAGACACAATTACATTTTATTTCCTAGCTCATGTTAGATGACTTTATTCAACATTAGAGATGTCACACAGTGCCTTAGTGTTAAAGCTATATACTGTATTACTGCGTTGCACTCCAAGACTTAGATTACTACATTTTCATTTTAGGTAACAACAGACGATTATAGTTAGCTATAGTGATGTTCCCAAGTGTCTAAGGATTACTGTGACCATTCAATAAGATGTTATTTTATGTTCAATCCATAAAACCTGTCTGAACATCATGGTCATCATCAATACATGAAAATTCTTCCTATGTTACATTTTTCTTCAGTATACAAGATAAGGAAAAATGCATGTTATATTTTACATAAAATATATTAGTAATGTATGTATTGAGAATAGCATTCATAATTATTTCCATTTTCAATACTTAGATGTCTAATGAAGGAATAAAATAACTGTTTTAAATAATGTTACTCCAAACCGATAACTTAGCTCCTACCCGTCATCAAAAAAATTACATTACAGTATTTTTCTCTAGCTCTTTCTGTTGTGCTTTACTTTTTTACCAAACTACCTATAAAAAACAAACTGTCATGGTTCTGAAATAATAAATTGCAACAAAATATTTGAATTTCTACCCATTAACCAAGTTTGAACGTCATGTCTGCACTGATTCATAGAATAAAGGAATGTTGTATTTTGCGTAACTTTTTTATTTTTCATCGTACAAAACAAAGTTATGAACAGAAAATGTTTGGCTTTTTATGTAGAATGATTTTGCTCTCTTGGTAAATTTTCGTATCTTTTACGAGTCTGAAGTTATTTCCAAAAAACCGAAATTCGGCCGCCATTTTCCAAGATGGCGGCTGGAGCACAACTTGGATTTGTTGGGACTTTTAATATATTCATCAGTAGGGTTCAGTTTACAAGTGTACCAAGTTTCGACTTCCTGCTAATTAGATAGGTCGATTGAATATATTTATCCTAAAATTCTTCCACTATAAGGAGAGCACGCAACACCAGACTCTCTACACTTTCTCATTCCTTTTCTGTCCACCTTTCTAATGCAAGGGTTAATTGGTATCTTAAATTTTCCATCTACTCAATCGGTCAACTCTGGAACAATCTTCCTCAATTCATCTTTCCCCCTGTCTATGACCTCCCATCTTTCAAACGCAGTGTCTAGGCATCTCGAAAACCCAAGACCTTGATTTTGGCTCTCTTCGTTTTGTAATGGCAGGGGGGGGGGAGCGCTTTTGTGGACATTTGCCCTTGGCCCCTCCTTCCTGCATAAAAAAATTCAGCAGTACACCTCGTCAGGGAATGACGAAGTGTACTGCTAAATACACGAAAGGACTTGGAATTATTTTTCCTTTTTGTTTGTGAATTTGCATCATATTCATATATATAAATACATAATTATTATAGAATATATCGCTATACTGTACACCTATATACGTACTCTATATATGATACATAAAAAAATAATGGAAATACAACAGATGTAGTTAGGTGCAAAAAGTAAAATTAAAAAAAAATAATTCATTTATGACTCGATGTAGTCATTTAAGACCAAATTTAGAGTGCGTATAATGTTAATTAATGCTACTAATACTAATAAAATAGTAAAATAATAAAAGCAGCAGTAGTAGTACTGCAGTAATTTACGAGTATTGCACGTGACAATTTTACCTTCAACTTAATGCTGAGCATATATATATATATATATATTATATATATATATATATATATATGATGAATAAAACCACGAAGGAAAAAAGAAACACAAAGGGGTGCTCAAGCGCTTTCGTCTAATGACATCCTCAGGAACACTGGAGTGAAAGGACAGATCAAGGCAATATATAGGTTACAAAAATAAACATACATACATACATATTCACATATATATACATATATATATATATATATATATATATACATATATACATATATATAGTAAGCATAGAAAAAAATTGTGGGAGGAGCCAACATTTATATGGTCACAGAAGAATAAAGAAATAAAAATAAATATAAATATAAATTGAGAAAAAATTAATTACAAAATAGTGCCTTAGTGATATATATGTCACAGCCTAAATAATCATAAAGAAATAAACAGGCAAATAAAAAAAACCCATAAATATACATACATACATATATATATATATATATACATATATATATGCTTACTATATATATGTATATATGTATATATATATATATATATATATATATATATATATATATATGTATATATATGTGAATATGTATGTATGTATGTTTATTTTTGTAACCTATATATTGCCTTGATCTGTCCTTTCACTCCAGTGTTCCTGAGGATGTCATTAGACGAAAGCGCTTGAGCACCCCTTTGTGTTTCTTTTTTCCTTCGTGGTTTTATTCATCATAAATACTTTTCACGTGTCACTTTCGTGAAATAATTTTTCATATATATATATATATATATTATATATATATAATATTATATATATATATATATATATATATTAATGCTGAGCATATATATATATAATATATATATATATATATATATATATATATATATATATATATATATATGCATTTAACTGCAATGACCACGCAGTATATAAATGAATAGAAACGACATAAGTATTAAGGAATGTTTCTGCACACGAGGAAGAGAAATCACGAATAAATCGAAATTCTCCTACATGGGGCAGAAACCAATGCCCTGAGAGGGCACCCTCGCAAATCGTGAATATGTGCATTTAACTGCAATGACCACGCAGTATATAAATGAATAGAAACGACATAAGTATTAAGGAACGTTTCTGCACACGAGGAAGAGAAATCACGAATAAATCGAAATTCTCCTACATAGGGCAGAAACCAATGCCCTGAGAGGGCACCCTCGCAAATCGTGAATATGTGCATTTAACTGCAATGACCACGCAGTATATAAATGAAACGTTCCTTAATACTTATGTCGTTTCTATTCATATATATATATATATATATATATATATATGTGTGTTAAAATAGAAGAACCAAGTGCAACAACCAACAGAAAACAGGAAACACTAGAAAACGCTGACACAACCGAAAACGAGATTCAGGACAACACACTACAGGGAGGTGCGAAAGCAGCCTCAAACGAAGAAATACCCCCTGCAAAAGAGAGAGATACCAGATATTGTACACGCCGAAGACGAATAAAAACCCACTGAATAGTGAAGAAGTGATGGCGGAGCAGAAGAAGGAAAGTGAATCACATAAGACTCGAAGGGAATTTAAAAGATGGGCCAGATGCATTATAAATCAGGTTCGTGCAAAAATGATTCAAACTGCATGTACAATCACCTCCAAAACTGCTTCTATATGATGAGGAATGGAAGATACAGGTACGGACCAAACCGCAACTTTTTCCACCCTCATACGTATGTGCAGACAGTCAATTACGGAGAAAAAAATGCCTAAACATAGAGTGCCGTATTTTCACATAAAGGGTACGCAAAGAAGAGAACGGGGAAGAATAGACCCTATCCGTATTAAAAGTAACAACAGGAGCAAGGGAACATCTTTTTTAGAGGAAATGAGGATGATAAAAACACAGTTTTCTCTTCTAACAAGAAAAGACAGAACTCCGCAGATATATGCACCACAACATTACATACATCATCCTTCTACTCAACACCATCCACCATAATACAACAACCACAGTGGTATCAAGGGCTGCAATCCCAGTACTCCCAAATGCAGCGGCCCAACCAATAACACCAAACAGCAACCGACATCGACCAGGAAACGACCAATATATAAGAAAACCGAACACAGAGATCAGAAACCCTGTAAATGTATTATAGACAAATATACAAGGCCTCTATACTGACCATGCAGGCTGCAAATTACAATACCTACAAAATTTAGCTACGGAAACCAGCATAGATATCATATGCCTAATGGAAACACACAGGGCCGTTTCCTGGCATAAGCAGACTAAGGGGCCGCTTAGGGCCCCGCTGCTACTAGGGGGCCCCTAGACAGGCTCCCAGGTCATAGCTCAGTGGGCAAGAATAGGAATATAGCTGAAGTTATTATTAATATTATTGTTATTATTATTATTATCATTATTATTATTATTATTATTATTATTGTCGTATTAATTAAAGTTTTTGTATGAGGCAAATGTGATAAAACGGAGACAAACGAAACGTTTTGGTCGTTATGTGTAAGTAACTATTGTGAGATCTTATTTCTATATTATTTAACTTTATTCTTACTATATGCTTATACTTTCCTAAATGCTTAATTTTTCTAGTATTGTAAAACATTATTTCAATAATTTACTAATTATTAAGAGATTTTGTAACACTTTAAAACCTAAGATTATTTTCGTTATGGTTTCAAGTTTATTAATTCTTTTCTCATCTTTTTCAGATAATGTGAATTTTGTTGGTTAAAACCTAAATGGTCTGGTTATTTGAATGTATTTGATTAACGTTACAATTATAACAATTATTGTTATTATTATTATTATTATTATTATTGTTATTGTTATTATTATCATCATCATCATCATTATTATCATGATTATTATTATTTAGCAGATTAATTGTGGTTAACTAGATGTGACTTCGTGCATCTTGAAAAATGAAACGACATTATCCATCAGGAGCTGAAAAACGGAAAAAGAAGAAAATAGAGGAGAAGCTTTCCAGTAGCACAGGTGAGATGTGCCACTTGTGTATTCTTATGATTACAGTTCAGGCAACTAGGTTAGGTAGACCATCAAGCTAGGCAAGTGCTCAGGAATCGTGTAGAGTAAGCTAGTCTCTGTAATATTCATAATATTTCGAAATGTGAAATTTAATGCATCACATCACCTCAAATTCTGTTCACACAGATCAATTCTCAAACAAGATAAGAAAGAATATTTTAGCAAAAATTAACAGAATATGTAATGTTATGTTCTTCTCAGGAGCACTACTGAAATATTTGGAAAAGCCATCCTCAGCAAAACCTGATGAGCATCATGAGCCAACAGCAGGACCATCCTCTATGCAACCTCAAACACCAGTAGAAGTAGAGCCTGATGAACCAACAAGTGGCCCATCTTCTGTTCAGCTTCAAACACCACACACAGGCATTTCTACTGAGCAACAAGACCCAAGATCTGCTCCACCGCTTGATCCGTATGACTGGCCAGTTGTCCTGGCAGATGCCTTGAAGACAGATTTGGTGTCTCGAGGACCATTTCAAATCAGTCCAGATTTCACATTCCCTAAAAGAGAGGACGGTAGAAGCGTTCATCACCATTGCATGTACAGAACATTAATTAATGGGGAAAGAATAAAGCGAAGCTGGCTGATGTACTCTAGAAGGAATGATGCTCTTTATTGCTTCTGCTTCAAGTTGTTTTCAAGGAAGTCGTACAAGCTAATTACGGATGGACTTTCAGACTGGATAAACGTTGGTTCGCTTCTGAAAGGCCATGAAAATAGTTCAGAACATGCAGATAACATGGCAACATGGAAGGATCTGGAACTGCGGCTAAAAACTGGGAGGACCATTGACCAAACTGAAATGTCATTAATGGAGGTAGAGCGAAGACGCTGGCGAGATGTTTTCACACGTCTTGTAAGTATAATCCAATCACTGGCAGAGAGAAACCTTGCTTTCAGGGGGTCTTCCTCTACATTGTACAATCGAGACAATGGCAACTTTTTGAAAGAGGTTGAGCTGCTTGCCAAATTTGATCCAGTGATGAAACAACACATCAGCAGAGTCAAAAGTGGCCAATATAGTCATTCAAGTTACCTAGGAAGCATCATTCAAAATGAGCTCATTGGGTCCATTAGTGGGAAGATCTTGGATGCCATTGTTGCAGAAATAAAACAAGCTAAATATTACTCTCATTTTAGACTGCACTCCAGACATAAGCCACCAAGAACAGATGTCGATTATTATCAGAACTGTTAAAATGGGTGAAGTACCAGAAATAAAGGAATACTTCTTGGGCTTTCTTGAGGCTTCAGAAAGTACAGGCCTGGGTTTATCAGTTCTGATTCTGAAGAGACTAGATGAACTGAATATTCACTTTAATGACTGCAGAGGACAGTCATATGACAACGGAGCGAACATGAAGGGCAAGAACAAAGGTGTTCAGGCAAGGTTATTAGAGAAAAACTCTCGTGCACTCTATGTTCCATGTGGGGGCTCACACTCTGAATCTTGTAGTGGCTGATGCAGCTAAAGCTTCCACAGATGCCATCAGCTTCTTTGGCAACGTGCAAAAATTGTGAAACCTTTTTGCAGCAGCAACACAGAGATGGATAATCCTAAAGAAGCACGTGAACATAACACTCAAGTCTTGGAGTGAACCAGGTGGGAGAGCCGGCTTAAGAGCATTGAGGCTGTGCGATACCAGAGCCACAACATCAGAGAGGCCGTGTTGGAAGTCAGAAACAATGCCACAGATGCCATAGCCAGGACTGAAGCACAAGCATTTGTAGAGGAGGTAGGGTCTTATCGCTTTCAGATTTGCACAGTATATGGTATGACATTCTTCATGCAGTTAACCATGTGAGCAAACTTCTGCAGTCTCCTACAATGCAGTTTGATGTGGCAGTCAACCTCCTCGCAAAAACAAAAAACTCACTCACCAGCTACAGAAACACAGGTTTTGTTGCAGCACAAGTCGTAGCTAGGGACATATGTGAGGAAATGAATGTGGAGGCTGTGCTGAAGGAGAAGAGGCTCAGATCCACAAAGATGCACTTTGCTTACGAAGCTCCTGACGAACCATTTACAGAAGCCTTAAAGAGGCTGGAAGTCAAATTTTTCAATGTGGTGGTGGATTGTGCCATCGGGTCAATAAATGAGAGATTCAAAACATTAGATGATGTGACGGACATATTTGGGGTTCTCCTAAACTTCACCTCAATGAACAAGGAAGACTTGTCCTGCAAGTGTGAAAGGCTCTCTAAGATACTGAGCTCTGGAGCTGACTCTGACATTGATGGAAGAGAACTGGCCCTCGAAATTAAGAACTTGCCGACTTTACCTTCACACAACATGACTGCATTGGAGCTTCTCTCCTTCATTCATCAGAAGCAACTGGAGGAGCTATACCCCAATCTCTGGGTTGCACTAAGAATTGCCTGCACTCTACCTGTGACAGTAGCGTCAGCCGAGAGGAGCTTCTCTAAAATGAAGCTAATCAAGAACTACCTCAGATCATCAATGGGGCAGGATCGCCTCAGTGGCCTTGGCATCATAAGCATCAACCAGGACGTTGGCAGGGAGATTTCATATGATGATGTTATTGATGATTTCGCCCAGAAAAAATCTAGGAGGCAAAAATTTTGAAGATACAAACTGTTCTGTATAACTGTTAGCTATTACACGATTGTATCGTAGAGTTAGTAATTGTTTGGTAGTTGATAATTGCATTATTTTTTTGTACATAGTTCTGTCATTTATTCTAAATAATGTATAAGCTAATTTTCAGGAATTTCATGAAGAGCATTTTTTTCTGTTTGTCTTCTGAAAGTACATATTTGTTGTTTTGGACATAAATGTTTCATTAAAATTGTTTCATAATTGTTTTTTATTAACGCAGCCATTTTTTGTATGTGTGTGCTGAGGTGATGTAATAAGGCGTGAGTTGGTGGATGGAGGGGTGGGGCCTCAAATGGGTATACTGCTTATGGCCCCCTAATGGCTAGAAACGGCCCTGGAAACACACTTGCATAAATGCGAAAAAGGCTGTGAAAACTGCATCGAGAATACTGAAATAGCAATGCTGGACTACAACATATAGAGCAGATAGAGTGGCTAGACGAGGGCGAGGGTGTTGTATCTACGTGAAAAACACATACACATGTGAGGTGAAGGTAAGCAAATCAAACAGCACAGACGAAATTATTATTTTAGAAGTAAAAGAACTGAACCTAAACATTATGGACGTCTACAAACCACCAAACACCACAAAAAGTTGATTCCAATTTGTTACAAATGAAATAGAAAACATGTTAAAATTACTTGAAACTCCAGCAACAAATATTCTAATTTATGGAGATTTTAATTTCCCATTCATAACATGGAATAAAACTTACGAAGTCATATATGTTGAGAAGTTTCATGGCAGCATTACAAAAGATGATAGAATCCAAGCAATAATGTTGTTAGATATGACGGAACATTACGTCCTTACCTAGGAAATCTGTGAAGCCACTAGAAAAGAGAACGTTTTGGATTTAATTTTGACAAATAAAAATTAGATGAAAATAAATAAAAAGGTAACGCACATAAATTTCTCCGACCATAACCTAGTCGATATACAATTGAAGTTAGCACCCAGAGGTCCGAAAACGCATCCCAGAGAGGCAGCAGGAATATTTGAAGGCTTAAACATAAATTCAAAGAAAGTAGATTGGGAAAGTGTAAATAAAGATTTAAAGGCAGTAAATTGGGAATTGCTACTTCACGAGAAGACTCCAAAACAGATACTATGTATAATGGAGACTGAAACCAAACCTACGAGTATATTACTGAAGCAGACTCCACAGAGTCAAAAAAGAAAACGTAGCAAGCTCGAGAGAAAAATCAGGACGCTATTTAGACATCTCCACAGATGCAGAACTGATGCAAGGAGACTCAAACTAGAGAGAAAACTAGGTGAAATAGAAATAGACCTAAAGCAAACATTCATATATAAGTAGGCTGACCATACGTACCGTTTTGAACGGGACAGTACCGTTTTTTTTATATTTCCTGGCCGTCCCTGTCACTGAAGAATAATTGTAAGCTCAATATGTTTATGTACTTACTTTTTCATGAATACAGAATATTACATAACCCCCGTCCCTTTTTTGCCATCCCAATGTCCCGTTTTTGTCTCAAGGAAATATGGTCAGCCTATATATAAGACAAACGAGGAGGAAAATAAGATGCAAAAAACATAAAAAATAACCCAAGCTACTTCTACACGTTGCGAAGAAGAAAATGCAGTGTAAAGAGAGTATTGATCCATTGATAGACGGGGAGGCCAAACACACGAATGACCCCAAAAAAATGAGCGAACTGCTTAAGGAACAATTTAACTCTGTATTTAGCACCCCTAAGTCCGAGAAGAAAAAAGAAAACCCAGACGAATTTTTCGACATTGATACTAATTAGCCAAAAACAAATTCCGGCACAAACCTATTAATAGACTTAGAGTTCTCGGAAGTAAATGTAATTAAGGTCCTATCACAGATGCGAGACAATTCGGCACCAGGGCCAGACACATGGAGTGCCACGTTTCTGAAGAAATGTAAAGAGAGTATTGCCAAACCGATATACTTACTCTGGAGGAAATCACTCGACACAGAACAAATTCCACTTCCACTAAAGAACGCCCTTATTTAAAAGTGGTAAATAAGGTCCCTTATTTAAAGGTGGTAACAGAGCAATGCCCAAGAATTATCGGCCGATGGAAGATGGATATTTAATTTCTTGACGCAAAGAACACAAAGAGTGGTGGTAAATGGAGTCAAATCGGAAGTCTCGGAAGTCTCGGGAGTAAAGAACTGTCCCACAAGGGACATAATAATGATTGCCAATATTGATGCAGATATCAATGACAGTATTGTATCATGTTTCGCAGATGACACAAAGATATGCAAGGAAATATTGAACGGAAGTGACATAGAAAAATTACAAAACGACATTGAAACATTATTCCAGTGGGCAGAAGACAACAATATGAAGTTCAACAAAGAAAAATTCCAACTTCTAAGATATGGTAATAACAAGGAGCTGCAGAATAAAGGATACAAAATTCTGCAAGCCAGACAGATAACACCAAATCCACAAGTCAGGGATCTTGGAGTAATAATGTCGTCGAAAGTAGAATTCAGAGAGCACTATAACATCAATATTACAATGGCTAGAAAAGTAATGGGAATCATCTGGAGGAGCTTCCGCAGCAGAAAAGCAAACATCATGCTCAAATTATGGAAGAGTCTAGTCCTACCGATAATTGAGTATTGCTCAGTACTCAGAAGCCCATACACAAAAGGAGACACTGCGAACATTGAAGCTATACAAAGGACCTTTACGTAGAGATAGAGGAAACGAAAGGTAACGAGTACTAGTCTCGACCACAATCTCTGAAACTCTACTCTCTGGAAAGAAGACGCGAGCGGTACACAATAATATACATATGGAAAATACTTGATGGCTTTGTCCCTAACTTTAGAAATGAAATAGAAACAAATTGGAATGAGAGAAGAGGCCCAAAGCTTTTCAATGCCCTACCATAAGATGTGAGGAACCTCCAGCACACCGACCTGAATAACTCCAAGAACCAGCTGGACAGATTCCTGCGCAAAGTCCCTGACCAGCCATGCGTGGCTGGATACGAGAGCAGGAGGAGGTCAGACAGCAATTCCCTCCTTCACCAAATTCCGCAAATGAGGCTGGATACTGCAGAGGGGTTGACCGCAGGTGGATCCTGAACGGTCGTTCAAACTCATATAAAGTAACATAAAGTAAGTATATATCATAATTATGCCTTAATTATAGCCATTATTCCAAAAAATATAATTTCCTCAGAATATTCTATTAACATAAAAACATTTTCAGGAATGCACTAATAAATAAATGAAAACTAATTTTCATTTAATTACAATAATTGATATTAAAAATACTGTTGTAAAATTTAATGACACGAACGCGCGTGCGCGCGCGGACACACACACACAAACACGTTTTGCTAGCTTGCGAAACCACGACATTTTCACATTTTTAATTGTGGATGGCGACATTTAAACTTATCCTAATAACCTAATTAACTTAACCTAACCTAACCTCATTTAACCTTTATTGTATCCCTTTTTTTCGGGATAGTTAATGATTTTCATTTTAAAAATTAAACTTTATGGCTACACCGCTTATGTCACTACAAGCACGTTCGTGTCGCGATCAGCTTCATGTTTATCCTACAGATTGTCACGGTTTCATAAGGTAGTGAAGAACATACCCACTCCCATACCCACACGCACATACACCTACATCCACACACAAACACAGACGTTGTAAGCAATTGAAACGTACTACGAAGGACTGTATTTTGTCCTACGTGGGAAATTTAACTTGCATTTATAAACAGTATATTTATATAGTACAGTACTATATCCTCTCTACTATAACACTAAAAAATTTGTAACTGTAACTTTGTATAAGTATCTGATATCTGCGTTATATTGAAACCCGAACAAAACCGCAGTAAAAAACCAGAAACACACACCACACACACACACACACACACACACACAAATAAAAAATACAAAAGGAAACCCTTTCAAAGTGTCAAAACTGAACCCCAACATTGAATAGGGATAAATTTGCGTTTTCTTCGTCATTGAAACGAATTCGGACATGTGATAGTCAATCTGACATCCGAATGACGAAATGGACAGGCGGATTTTGTGTTCGAATTTATGCGTCATGGCTTCACTTCGAGTGGAACGATAATTCTATTGCTTGTTTTCCCCTAACCCCCTTTTATATGATCTAAGTGTATCACATGTACATACATACATATATATATATATATATATATATATATATATATATATATATATATGTATTAATATACAGTATATATATATATATATATCATTGTTATACTTTATAACCATAACCACCCCTCCTTCCTTCCCCCGCAAAAACAAAACCCTTGAAAATATAAATTAATACATGGAAAGGTGCATAATTTCATTAGAAAATATATATTTCGAAATGATAATGCTTCAGTTTACCTTTGTATTTACTGATTGCTTATTTCCGGTTTTCTTCAAATGAAAATAGTATTACAGCTATCGAAAACGGTCCTTTTCAATCTGTATCGTTCCTCCCCTTTATTCGAATCGAAAAGCTTTGAAAATTACAATCAAATTAACACTATAAACTGAACACTAATTGTTCCGTGCTGACGATCAACCACCGCTAAATTCCAATAGACAGTTTTATTTATTTACATATATATATATATATATATATTATATATATATATATAATAGAGAGAGATAGAGAGGAAAAAACAATAGCAGTATACGTGTTTTTCTGTTGCTATGACAACGTGATCTTCAGTTTATATAAAAAAATTATTATAGCTTAAAGGGATATTTAATTTCTATCTATCGCTGTTCTTTGTTTCTTTTATGAGCGGTCAAAGCCGATGAGGGGTCGAACCTTTACTAAAAAAAAACTCGACTTCCGGATGTTTTCCGGGTTATTTCCGGACGATATCCGGAACTTCGCTCAAAACTCGGGAAAATGTGATTCTGTATTTAAAAAATACATAGAATTGCGCAAGAAATCGAACCGAATGGTTTGAAATTCTAAATATTCAGAATCTATTTCAGTTTAATGAATCAGTTAAAAAATATAATAAAATACAAAACTAATCTTTTAATTAAAAAATCGGTAAAAAATTAATTCCTTTTCAGTGTTTGTAGGATACAGAAAACTGAAAAATCCTATAAGTTCACTTCCTTTATATACATGAAAATGAAGAAATGATTTTTAACTATGTAGTGTATAGTGATATAGAGTAAAATGTTTATTGTAAAATACATTGATAAATTCAATGTGAGAATTTGTAATTATTATGTTGATGTTTTTTTTATTTCCATTTTTTATCTTGTTGTGGAAGCAATTATGTTAAAGATTAATGGGTTGTATATATATATATATATATACAGTATATATTATATATATATATATATATATATATATATATATACACCAGAATGCTGGTTGCGCCTTGCGCAGCAAAAACCCCTAGACGGGGGACTGCGAGGGTCGAGTGTATACTAAATTTGGCGCAGATCATCCTATAGCCATTTAGGTGTGTATAAACGAATTTTATATATATACTCGTACATAGGGTGTCCCATAAGTACGGTCTCATAGGAAAATTTATTTTAAATTAAATTTACAAAATTAATACATTAGAACTAAACCACATGTTGAAATTGATGTCTTGTTTTGGGGCACCCTATATATATATATATATATATATGTGTGTGTGTGTGTGTGTGTGTATGTGTGTGTGTGTGTTTGAAAATAATGAGAAAATTAAAAATGTTAAAATGAAATAAAATAGTGATAAAAGGTTTGTACTACATCAGCCGTAACCTTATCTAAAGGAAAGACTCTGACTGAACGTGAAAAACAGGCTTTTCTTATGAAAATGTTTTCACACTATTAATTTCATACTTCGGAGGATGCGCAACACTAAAACAAAGATTGAACTTCAAGATTAGCTGATAGCTGAACTTTGAAATAGACTGTATTAAGTATACCCGTTATATTAATCCAAACAAGAAACGTTTATAAGTTGCAAACATTTGTGAAGCCGAACATCTATAGGCAGTTGTCCCGTGATCCGGAACGCTCTATTGTATATTAGGTTTAGCGTTATCTCGGTATTCTTTGACAGCTCCTTCACAGCTCATAACAATATATGCAGTTATTAAAAGTTAAGAATTAATTATTTTTAATTTCATAAAATTTCATGGTTCTATGTACCGTATTTGCCGAGATATGAAGGATTTAAAAGGTCTCCCTTTTTTTTGTCGACCCAATAACGCAGTAACAGTGTAAATGGAAAATTTTCAACGGCATAAAGAAATGTTTAATATATCCGTAATTTTCATTAGTTTTCTTTGAAATCCGCTCACCGTATAAGAAATTTACTTAGTTGTCGGGTGTGAAAAAACTATTGAAATCTGACCATAACTTTAGATTTTACAGCCAAAGTTCGAGGTCTCCCTTTTTTTTTGGCCACCCGATATATATATATATATATATATCGTAAAGAACGACGCTTGTATAGGAGATATTCCGCGCAAGACGAGAGAGAGAAAACGGAACAAATGAAAAAATGAAGTAACCACCTGGGAATCGAACCCGGGATCTTCCGATTGCCGGTCAGACGCGATACCATTACACCATGGACTTCACTCTTCCAAATGCCGTAATTCTTCTACATACTCGCAGAAACCAATGCCCCAAGGGGCACCTCCCGCATGCCGTAACATTATATACATTCAACTGCAAAGAACACGCAGTATAAATAACGTAAAGAACGACGCTTGTATAGGAGATATTCCGCGCAAGACGAGAGAGAGAAAACGGAACAAATGAAAAAATGAAGTAACCACCTGGAATCGAACCGGGATCTTCCGATTGCCGGTCAGACGCGATACCATTACACCATGGACTTCACTCTTCCAAATGCCGTAATTCTTCTACATACTCGCAGAAACCAATGCCCCAAGGGGGCACCTCCCGCATGCCGTAACATTATATACATTCAACTGCAAAGAACACGCAGTATAAATAACGTAAAGAACGACGCTTGTATAGGAGATATTCCGCGCAAGACGAGAGAGAGAAAACGGAACAAATGAAAAAATGAAGTAACCACCTGGGAATCGAACCCGGGATCTTCCGATTGCCGGTCAGACGCGATACCATTACACCATGGACTTCACTCTTCCAAATGCCGTAATTCTACTACATACTCGCAGAAACCAATGCCCCAAGGGGGCACCTCCCGCATGCCGTAACATTATATACATTCAACTGCAAAGAACACGCAGTATAAATAACGTAAATCGGAAGATCCCGGGTTCGATTCCCAGGTGGTTACTTCATTTTTTCATTTGTTCCGTTTTCTCTCTCTCGTCTTGGGCGGAATATCTCCTATACAAGCGTCGTTCTTTACGTTATTTATACTGCGTGTTCTTTGCAGTTGAATGTATATATATATATATATATATATATATATTGTGTATATCATATGTGCTTATGTAAACCTGCTTTATTTATGTAACGTAAAGTATCAAATGATGAAATTATACACACCGGACAAAAAATTAGTCACCCCTAATAGCACCGATAGTAGGAAGTTCAAGGTCACACAGAGGGCGCTGATGTAGCATTGGTAAGTGACAAGTAGCGGTGACGTAGCACACAGGATCAGATCTGTTTCGTGAGGTGGTGAAGAACAAAGTGTGTGTTGGATATAGTCTGCAAAATGGGTCGTGAGGCAGACGTTACTCAGTGGCAAAAAGGAGCCATCGTGTTTGGCAGAGCCCACGGACACAAAATGTCTGAAGTAGCCCAATTTGTTGGTGTTTCAACGCGTACTGTCCAGCGAGTTTACAAAGAGTGGTGTAGTTCGCAATCAACTGACAATCGACGGCGTAACTGTGGCCGGAAAACAATTCTCGACAATAGGGGCCGCCGCCATGTTTCTCGTCTAGTAACTGCAAATCGTTTTCAAACCAGAGAACAATTGCTCCAAGAAACCAATGAGGTTCTCCAGCGACCAATTTCCGAACGGACATTGCGACGAGAACTGCATGCGATGGACATCTGGAGCAGGGTACCACGGAAGAGGCCGCTGTTAACAGCAAGTCACAAATTGGCACGTTATAAATGGGCTCAGAGGCACAAAAACTGGACTGCGGCAGATTGGAAACGTGTAATTTGGTCCGATGAGTCCCGTTTTTGTTTGTTCTCCAATGATGGGAGGCGACGAGTACATCGCAGGTCCAATGAAGCCTTTAATCCTGAATGCGTCGAAGGTGTTGTTCAGGCTGGAAACAGAAAGTGAAGCGCAGGAATAGACACCCACGGACTCTGGCGGAACTTCGTGACCGGCTGATGAACGAGTGGCAGCAAATCGATGTTCAGTACATGCACAACCTCGTAGAGTCTCTGCCTCGCCGGATTCGTGCGGTTATCAAGGCCAGAGGCGCCGTCACACGTTATTAGGTACATTCTGAGAGGGGTGACTAATTTTTTGTCCGGTGTGCTTATTTTCATTAGTTAAAAATAACATCACTCCAACTTGTATATAGAAATAATACAAACTGTATACATTTCCATAATATATATGTCGGGATGGCGTGTTTTCAATATTATTATATATATATACTCCTGGCAGAAGAGCGCCACTGTCGGATAGCCGATGAGTTTCCGTCGGGTTGTTTTTACTATATATATATATATATATATATATATCTATATATATATATATATATATATATATATATATATATATATATATATATATATATATATATATGATACACACAGACCGTGCATGGAACAAGGAACTCTTCTGGGATAATTAAATCCACTATAGTCCGAATAAGTAATGGTAAATGACAAATACCATAGTTTTTCTTTTTCATGATGCAAGCCCGACGTGGGCAACGGGTCTCTCGCAAAGAGGTCCCATAAATATAGCTTCCCTCACCAGCTATCTGCAAAGCAGACAGGATCCATGCACGGTCTGTGTGTATCATAAAAAACTCAGGGAACCATTCTGAGTTCATTCCCATATATATATATATATATATATATATATATACAGGGTCTGTCAAAAACTAAGCCAAATTCAAACCTTTATTAAAACAAACCATTTATCTAATGAAGTTGAATTTTTTACACAATAAAGTATAGGTAATCACCTATTATCCTTTAAATTTTTATGACGATATCTTCAGAATTGTTAATTTTATTAATAATTAACTAAAACGTGAGATTCTCCTACTTAACACGAAAATTTTTTTTTACGATATACTGTAGATAATTTTTAGTTTAATAAAATTAAAAGAACTGTTCAATATGATTCCCTTGCATTTCTATCACTTTGTCCATGCACTCTTTTAAATGGTTTAAATTGCAG